>JASDQU010011564.1:190413-229149 GCA_032191745.1 Picea mariana | reverse complement strand
TATATATATATATATATATATATATCATCAATGTAAAGTATTAATAGCTACAAATCTAACCATGCAAAATACCATATAATTATTGGGTAATCAAATCTTAATCATATAGATAATATGACAATAGTATACCACAATTTTTTATGGTAAAATAGAGATGCTAAATGATATTATCAGAAATGTATGAAGGAATCCTTGTGGTTGTAGCAAACAATTGCTACAACAATGATATCTAACCACTAAAAGAAGCAAACAATCTACCCAAAATATAGCCAATGACAAGTAGATTAATTATGGCATCTTGCAAGAAAATGTTAATGGTAGATTAGTGAGAAATGAAAGAGTTTAAGTGATTTTTTTTGCATCCCTAATGGATTTATCATTAATTTAGTTACAACAAGAGAATGAAAAATATAATCTAGCCTCCCTAGTGTCTCAAGCAAGCTAAAATCATGAAGAAAAACTTCCAATTTAGACAATCACAAAATCTTTATTTTTCACATATTCCAATGCAATGATTTTATTTCTCCAAGGAAAAAAATATACAAGTTCCTTATCAGTTGGGTTATGGATTCTCTTGTTTAATATATAGGGCTTGAAACTTCTCTAGGGGTGTAAAACCTTTTACTTCCTAGAGCATTCAAAACCTACCAAGGTAAATCTAGGAGGGTGTAATCCCTTTTACTCCTCCTAACAACCTTTGCAATAGATTATCCTATAAAAATAATGATAGACCTTGGTGGAAGGTGTATTCCCTTATACTCCTCCAATGGTTTATACAAGAACAACCATTAAACAAGAATAAATACTAACAATATGAAGAAATTTCTTACCAATTCCAAAAGATAGCCAATAAAACCCTTATATACCAAGAATATTTCACCATACATGCAATACATAGTGTACCACTTCCTTCCACAAGACAAGTAACTACCATCCAAATAGCATCAAAGAGAGAGATATTTGATTTTCCCAAGAGGGGCAACAATTTCAACCAAAAACATATGTAATTCTCATGTGTTATGATATGATAAAATGAAATCTCTTGAACTTTATTTATACGAGGTCATCTAAACAAAGTTTATCCACTTAAATTAGAGTAAAACACAATTTATAAAGAATGGCCTCCTCTAACTTCCCCTTTACAAATCAAACATTAAATTTTGAATTAAAAGAAACTCTGATTGATGATGTCATCCCATTTAGGGGTAGCATTTTGGCATTTTGAGCAAGTTGTTGAATTGTTGAGGGAGATGTTGGGCTTACAAAGGCCACGTGCCACCTTTCCAAGAAATTTAGCCCATCAACAGATCCAATTCATCATCAAATCATCATCACCATCACCAAACCCTATCCCCAAGAGTGATGCCATGCCCTAAAAGTGATGTTTGAACCTTTTAGGTCAAACGTTAGGAAACATGAGGCTAGCTCTACTTAGTCTAGGTGTCCTCTCATGCCTCTAAAGGAAATGTTCCTCATCTAACTATCCAAGGAGAGGGGGCACAACATCCATCCTATGGGATCAATGCCCCAAGTGAAGGTCGAATTGAGCTTGCGCCTTCACGAAATGACTTCCACCTATCCAATCCCTCAAAAAACAAGCCAATTATCCCTCCAAGGGCTCACATGTCACAAGAATAATTTCAATTAAGCCATATATAATAAAAGAACCACTCAAACATGTGAATCAAATCCCCCCTCTCAAAATAAACAAATTCTCAAAGACATTATGAAACTTGTGAAATTTAGGCATGGGAGGGTTGTCATGATGACCTATTGTGTGAATCATTCCCCAAGTCAATGAGTGTTTCTCAGGTGGACCCTCTCTACGTCACGTGAATATTATGAGGTGGATGGGGGAAATACTTTTTGGCATGGGGTTTCTTGACATACAAGGGCTCATATTGTCTCATTTATGGGTGCCTTTGTAGAGGGTGTTCTTCTCTTCATCTGCAATGCATGATTTTTTCAAGCCCCTTTTTCCATTATTTTATTAGAGTTATCCCAAGTTGAAGCTAAAGTGGGACTTCTACCTAAGCATGAAAAACATTTCCCACACATTCTCTACCTTGGTTGGCATGTTCACTTAGTTATTTATTTTATGGGTCACTCATTTTTTTGTGAGAAACATTTCATTGTTCTCAGGATCCATGGGAGAGCATTTGGAAGGTTTATGATTGGATTCTATCTTTTCCAGCTAAAATCCTTTGGGCCTTTAGCCCCTTATTCCCATGAAATGAGGTACAAGCTCTTCTTGGTTCAATGTGGCCTAAAAACAAAAAAACATATGGAAACAAAGGGAAAGAAACATGGAAAGTTGTAAGTATGTGCGGGAGCAATATGATGAATCATCTAGGAGACCCTCTAGTAGAAACCATTTCTCCAAGGGTGACCACTTATTATGAAAACAATGTCAACCACCAATGTTAAATAAGGAAAAGGGAATAATTTCCAAGAAAACATTTCCAAAATCAAGAAAGGACTATTTGCAACATATCCAAATGCTTCATTTATTAAAATTATGCTTACCAAAACACTATACTCATTACCTCATGGAGCAAGAAATTTCGTCCTTTGTGAGCCAATTTGGTGTGGTGACTGGTGAAACCATTGATCTCATGGTGATGAGTGGTGTGATGTAGGGCTCTACCTGTTGGTCTATCTCTCAGTACTCCATGTCTGCAACCTGATGGCCTCAAGACATCATCTCCTTATTTACCCCTAGAAATTGGGGCTAACATGCCATTTTACATAAATCCTTGACTTTCCAATTCAGCCTTCCCATGTTAATCAAGTACTTATTAGTTTCACAAGTATCTTTGTATCTCACTTGTGCTAGTATCGAAGGTCCTCATTAAATTCTTGGTTGCACCCTGAGCCTATTTACATAATTGATAGGTGACCTTACACTTAACGTATGACAAACCATCATTAGTCACTGAATAAGAATCTTTCCTTGTGTTCGACGTCAACAACCATTATCATGCATAGAGATTTGTGCGGTACCTTGGTTTCCATTTGACACCATTGGTGGATTCCTCATCTTTGTCAGTGGTATTCATTATTGGATATTATTCAGAGAGTCTCTTTCGTATTTTATTCCATATGGTACATGTCATAGTCGTACCTCGATTTGGTCCTTTTAATATTTTCATCCAAGTTCTTCCAAATCCTTAGCCTTCTAATACTCCTCGTGTTGGATGATGGGGGATCCCTTAATTCCCTCATACCAACATATCTCTTATTATATATTTCAACACTTCTTTCTCTGGGACAGGGATATAGAGTCATTTTTAGTACCTTGGGGCTTACAGTCATCAGTGGCAGGTTCTCTCACTATTGACAATGGGAATACATTAATGCCCCTTGATCGGTAGATTCTATCAAGTGTTTGACATCATATCCTCTATACACACGTGTTAGATTGTACTAGGTACCTTGACACCCATTTTTACCATCGTTGGGTTGTCTCGCATTTGTTAATGGTATACATAAATGGCCAGTAATCAAATGGTGTCTCATTATGTTCGAATTCAACACATTTATTGGCATAGTGTATACGCATACCATAGTGGGTTGTTTTGAAGACTTCACTTGAAGTAAGATAATCACATGTTTTGTGGTCCTACCCAACCTATATTGATGATACCACCCTTAGTGACATTGGTACTTGTAGAGGATTAGTTTTTTCACTTCATTAGATCCAAATATCCTCTAATTTGATTCTAAGACATAAATCCATTGTGTATCCATTCGTGGCTATGATCTATATTTGCATGGATCCACTGTGTATTCCTCTCGTGGCCATGATTTCTACTTTCATATATCACATGGATCCATTGTGTACAATTTTTATGTCCATGGACATCAACTATCCTTTTATACTCCATGGATCTGTAGTGTACTTGATTTGTCAACCATGCTCCTATCACTCTTGAGAATGGGTATGCCTAACCATGAATAGAATACTCTTACTTGATTTATATTGTAGGTTTTGATCTTGGATCATCTATCTGGGTACTTTCATTTGAACTTACTTCGGTGCATCCTCACCTCTCAGAGTTATAATGTATTTTGACCATTTGTTTCTCTTATGGCCTCACACATTAGGGAACATCTATTATAGCACAAACTTCCACCCCGAATTGCATTTTGGATATGCCCTAGTCCATGTTGGGTATGTGTTATATTCTTTGCATGTGTTTGTGTGGGCACGTCAGATTCAACAACTACGTCTGACGATCCCTCGTAGTAGTGATCGACAATATTTTCTCATCATTTGCCTCTGTATTTGTTCTTATGCCCACATTTCTCAAAGTTGTAACAGACATGTTAAAGTGGCGTAACGATGTTGTTCATCTCATTGGGGATGGTGAGCTTTGATGCTTTCTTCTCCATGTTTCTTTTCGATGGTCTCTTTATGAAAACATAAATTTGTGATGGTATCCCATTCTCCGTGACTGCATTTTCAATCCCTATTCGCATTTTATTAGGTTGGTCAAATACGGAAAGAGTATTTTATCGCGAATTTTTCATGATGGTCGTGTCTTGGATGTCGGATCTTTCACTATGTAATGTTTTTACTGAAAGCGTGGTAATCCTTGTGTCCTACGGAGAGAATCATCTTATCTTCGCTGGTGTCCACCCTCAAAAATTTCGGGCTGTACCATCTCAAAGAAAATTGAGTCAAATCAAAAGTGGTTTACCACAAATAATTTTAATATTTTAAATATAATATGTCTTCTCTTTTTATACTTTATTGAGAGTAATTTTATGATTAAACATTTCATATATAAAAATAGTTTATTGAATATCATCGATGGTCATTCATTTTAATCTCAGATTTATCATATAAGATTTATCATGATTGATTGAAGAGGTATCAAATATTTTGATGTTGTAAATATTTTGGGTAGATTTTGCTGTTTTTAGCGGTTTTCTAAATTAATCCTGGATTAAGGGATTAGCATTTTGGTATCTACGGTATACCTAAAAATATTGTATATATTGTATGGTGAATGGTGAAATTCGATATAATGAGATAAGAAAGGTTTTCCCGCTTGAGGGTTTCCGGTATAAATCTATGTGTACTATGTGAATGAGCCATTGATTAATTTTTGTTTTTCTTAAGAATCTATATGCATTGTTGTACTTCACAGGTTTAAAACTTACATGTGGTATCAGAGCACGTTTTTGGATTCAGAGGGATGCCTTTGTTATTGAGGGTTTGTCTCAATCTAGATAGATCAAGTTTATCTTGGGTCTGTGATAAACCTGGGTTTAGTGGGAGATTTTAAAATGGTGATTTGAGTGCAGAAAGAGGAATGGTGACTTATTCTAGAATCGAGATAGAGAAGTTCAATGGTAAAAACTTTGAGCTATGGAAGCTGAAGATGAAGGACCTTATTGTAGACAAAGAATAATGGATCATTGTGGATACTGGTACACAACCTACTGGTATGTATCCTACTGGCACACAGATGACTGGTACACAACCTACTAGTGCACAAATTACTAGTACATCACCTACTGGCATGTCGAAAGAAGATTGGGAGAAATTGGACAGAAGAGCAAGGAGTACTATTCAACTCTGCCTAGTAGATTCAATGTTGTTGAATGCCTCAGGAGAATCTACAACCAAGGAACTATGGGATAAGTTGGGGAAAGAAAGGAGCATGCTCAATGGTGCCAAGTTAGGATAGGAATTCTGGGCAGAGGCAGTGGGTACAACATGTTACCTGGTCAATCGATCACCTTCATCAGCGTTGGATGATAACACTCCACACGAGGTATGAACTGAAAAGAAACCCTCTCTTCAACATCTTAGAGTGTTTGGTTGTGATGCTTATGTACATGTTTGTTGGCACCAGGATGAAGGGGAAATAAGAATGATCATGGGAAAGAAAACATGTAGAAAACTAAAGTAACAACTGGAAAAAGAACAACACACGCACATGCAAGAAAGCGTGCACAAAGGAAAGAAATAGGTGGAGGAAGAACAACACGCGCATGTGAGAAAGACCTAACGTAATAAGGGTTAGGGTTTTGGTAATATTCTGTAAAAGGTTGAAGAGCCCAAAATGTATAAATATAGATATGAAAGTATCATATAGGGTGGGTTGTTGTTAGTGTTATTGTTGTTGTTGAGGGTTAGGCTTTAGAGTGAAGTTTTGGAGACTGTACCACGCAGGAGTGTAGGCGATATGTAATTTTTTTAGCGATATGTAATTTTTTTATCTATATGAACCAATTTTGTAAGATGTTGAGAAAAGAAGATACGAGGGAAGGTAGATATGAGGATTAGACCATAGGCTGTAGAGCCTGGTGCGATCTAGTTTGTCTCACATAGATCTTACCCAGTTTTGTGGAGAATTGTAAGTGCGTGGCACCAAGAATGCAGAACTGCCATAATAAAAGAGCCAAGAGACAAATCTTTGTGGACGTAGCCCAGGAGGGGCTGAACCATGGTAATACTCATGTAATATGTTGAATGTATGCATGTCTCTTCTTTCTTTCAGCAATTAATTGTCAATATTGATGAATGAGTTAGCATATTGTTATGAATCTATTTATACTTTGCTAGAACTAAACTATGAAATATACATATGAAACTTCAAGGGATAAGTAGTTTACCTTGCAGCTCAGGGTACCTGGATTTAATCAAGAAATACCTATCCCCTACTCTGTCCTAGGCTGTAAACACCTGAGTCTTATAGTCAACCATTTAAAATCTATCTTGGGTGAGACTATGCAGTACCTTCTAGGTGTTCTGTTGCCTTCTAGTTTACCAGGAGGGTTGATAGTTTTAGAGGCTTTGTTGGAACCCTGAATGACATGAACCTTGAGTCAATAACTCAGACAACTTGATAAGGGAAATAGTCAACCAACAAATGGTTTCGTTGTTGTGTTAAGATGAACAAGAGAGGACTGAGTAGACGAGATAAAATGAATAAGAACCGAAGGAGCAGAAAAGAAGATAAATGAGTCGTTAGAAGGGAATGTTGAGACCTTGGAACCCCACGAGAGAAGAAATCGAGGGTTGGTTGAGAACTAAAGAGCTAGATTTTGTACAGAAAGAGAATTGAAACCCCAGGATCACATCGTGTAAATACCTGGATAAATACGTATTTACGGATTTACACAGAGTCTTTTTCTGTGATTTTCCGCATCTACTACAGGAGTGGATATTAAGGTTAAAGGATAACCACGCGACAAACCAGATTCGACAGCTAGATTGGACTCCAATATAGATCCAGCAGTTGCAGCAAGTGAACATCAAATTTACCTATGCAGTCAACTTTTGGCTTGATAGTATTGTGGTAGGATTTATCAAAGAATTTGCAGTAGACACAACAAAGTCATACATCGCAGCTGAGAAAGAGTTCCTACAAGGACCCAAAGGAAGGTACATTCGATCACTGTATACTTCTATCAAAATATTTCTATATAAAAAAGGTGTAATGACAATGGAATCAGACAAATAGACTTCCCTACATGCATGGGGGAAGGGGGGAAGCACTGAAAGAGAGAGGAGAAATGGAAGGAGGGAAGGATAAAGAGAAGAAGGAGGAGGAACCCTTGGACCCAATCTTGATGGATGATGACCAACTTAAGTGGATCTTGGCATCATCAGTAATGATGCATAGCGGAGCACCCTACCAGTATAAGGTGAATACCAAGAAGAGAGTCGTAGCCAAGAGGGAGGGCTTGGAAAGCGATGAGGAAGAGGTAGAGGATCTTTCGGCCATGGAGTAGATTGAGGAAATCCTATGTGCCACGTATGAGAGGAAAATAAGAGGCCTAAGAACAGAAGGAGAAGATAGCCATCCCTTTCATATTAATGTCAGTGTGGAACCCATAAACCCATGTGCGACCAATACACCAAAGAGAACACCACCGTTTAGACAACCAAAGTTTGAAGGAAGTCCGACAGCAGGAAGTACATATACACAAGGAGAAACAACTAGAGGAGCCAATTCCAGAAACCTTAGTCAAGTATCTACACCACATGGAGGAGGGAGTAGCTCAGTATTTGGAATGGCAGGACATGATCCTACTATCAGATTACCAAAGTTTCGAGGAGAAGCAACAGAAGACCCTAAGAAGCATCTGTTCATTTTCACAAAGATCTGGAAAGCAAAGTAGATCACTGATGAAGACATCAAACTCGCACAGCTAGTGATCATGCTAAGAGACTAATCACTAGACTGGTACATGAGTCTAGACACGAACAATGTTCCCAGAATGACAAGGACACTGGACGACATTAAGAAACTATTAATAAATGAGTTCTAGAAGCCGAGCTCAGAGGATCAATACATAAATGAGATGATTGAAATAAAACAGAAGCCAGGAGAATCGGTATGGGAGATTGATCAAAGATTCAAGCGATTAAAAGGAAAGTTAAAATACCTTATGACCAATATGCAACATCGACGTCTATTTGTTAACTCACTACTCCCACACTTAAAATATTCATTACGACAACATAAGTTTTAGATGCAGGCAGAGGCTCTGCAGGCAGCCTTGCAATTGGAAGAGAATCAGTACCAGCAGACGGAGACCCGACTATCAAAGAACTAAAAGAGGATCTAAAGAACTTAACATTTCAGCTAAACCAGAATAAGAACAAGGAAAAATGAGAAGTCGTTTGTTGCACTACCTGCAAGATGGAAGGACACCATAAGAATGAATGGCCAACATTCGCACAATATATGGCAACAGGGATGCCAAACCCACTACCACAGGAAGGATTATGGTGCGAAATATGCAAGAAATCACGTCACGATCCTTACCACTCCACGATGATGCAGAAATACCAAATAGTTCTAAAGAACTCATATTGCACCTTTTGCAAGTCAGTCGGCCATGACGACAAATATTGTATAACTATGGAGCTGATGCAGGAAAGAACATCATACGCATACAGGGTACAGGAAGAAATGATGACTGGGCAAGCAACACCATAGTTCACTCAAGCCCCAACCCCATACAACACCATGCAGCAGGAGTATAATACTGCTCCGAAGTAGTACAACCCGACACAACCCTGGTATAATCAGGGACCACAGTATAACACGTCGTGAGTTGATCGCGCAACTTATAGAGGAGAAGGATGATCCAGAGGAGGTTTTGGACGTGGTAGAGGAATAGTCACATGTCACAATTTCAAACAACCAGGACATTATGCATGGGAGTGCCCACTGCTACCAACGAATTGTATGTATTGTTGCACATTGGACCAAGATATGGAGGAATGTCTGACATTACATGTAAATATCCAGGAAAAAAGGAATCAAAATAACTAGAATGTTCGGTGGATTTAAGCTGAAGCAAGGGATGATGGACGAAACATCAACATAGTCACTCGAGGAGGAACAAAAACAGGAAATGACGTAGTTTGGCAAGAACCAGCACAGAACCAATGGGTAAATAAGAACACTAACCCCAAGAAGCAGTTCGACACACATAACAAGAAAGAGATCTTTACAGAAGCCCGATAAGAATTTCAGAAGGAGAACATTACGTCGACTGCACAACAGAGAAAGGAAACTCTGGACTATGAAATGCCGCCATCATTGGACCATAGCAACAGAATACAACCCAAGGGACAAGTAAGTACTATCAAAGACATTTTGCAATCATGCATCAAAATGTTAAGTGATCCTTCATCTCTCAAAATATTGCAAACATCCTAGAAAAATGTAGTAGCGAGATGGAACATAAGCCATAATTGAAAATTGTCCACCACCTACACACAAGAAGAAGAACAAGTAGAGGATTTAGACTAAATGATAACATTGGGGATTTTAATATGGGAGATATTATACTAGATCTACGATCCGAAGTGAAAGTACTACCAAAAGCTACATGGCAATGCATGGGAGAACCTACACTGGTATACTCAATTGTTTAATTAAAGCTAGAAAATCAACATAGAGTCCTACCAATAGGTAGAATAAAAGGAGTGACGGTAGATCTATATGGTGTGAGCACTAAGGCAGACTTTGAAATCATCGAAATAGTAGATGACACAACACCTTACCCGATGGTACTTGGTCTGGATTAGCGCTCGATAACTAGGCCATAATTAACTTAAAATCCAAAAAAATGACATTTGAGTCAGGGGACTACAGGGTCATATCCCCACTCAACCCATCAGAAGGAGAGAGGTTCATAGAACCCACTTGTATAGATTTAGAAGAGATTGGACAGTTGTACAGAACAACTGCGCGCGATGTGGACTATGTAAACCCAACTGCAGATGGGGTACTTAGTTGGCAGAGAATTACTTCATGTACAACAGACTCAGACACCGGGTTAGAAAACTGCAACAAAGACTACATGAAGTATCCATGAGAAGGTGTGCTAGAATAGACCATGCAATAAGGTGGATTGGCACAGAAATCAGAGAACCACCCAGTTTTCATGGGCTAAATGATTTGGAAGCTTTCTTGACAATATATGAAGACGAAGTATTAGAAAACCATAGATTGCTAGCACTAGATTTAGCACTAAAGGCTACACCCGCAAGATGGTGGGGTGCACACAAATAGACTATCATAGATTGGTACCAATGTAAGCGATTAATGTGCATAAGGTTTGGCGCAGAATAGACAGGTAACAAACAACAGAAATATGACGGACTAGGCACACCAGTAGAACACTTGGAGGTGTGTAAAACACTGTGGAAAATGTCACCACTGGAGGAATGGTCTCATCACTTCATTCATACTTTAGAGGGCATACCAGCAAATTGGTATACGGGCTAGGAAATGCGTAAAGGAACCAAGACATGGGCGACACTCCAACAAAACTTTACACTCACTTTCTCATTCGAGCATGAGAAACAAAACACAGACACGGCCCTGAAATAGATCAGAGATGTCATATTCATTGAAGAACCAGAAGTGGAAGCTATCACAGAGGTAAAACAAAAAAATAAGCAGACATTCAAGGATCTACTATCATGCTACCATGTACAGGAGGAAGCACCAAATTAAGATGATCCACACGGTATTTAGATCGAAGAAGTCGAAGGTGAGAGACATGTGGAAGGACCACCCTTAGAGTCAGAGGTCATCTCTGCACCAATCAAGATAAAGAAGGTTAACATAGGGATCACCAAGAAGCCCAAAATGGTCAGCATTGGAGATTACTGGGATGAACATACACTATAAAGCATCACAGAACTGTTGCACGAATACAACGACCTTTTTCCCACAACCTTTACAGAGATGAAATGCATAGCTAGAGAATTAGGAGAAATGAAGATACCACTAATACCTAATGCGAGACCCATTAAAAAATGACCATATATATTGAACCCCATATATAAACATAAAGTTAAAGATGAGATCGACAGGATGCTCGAGGCTGGCATCATCGAACCAGTCAAAAAATCAGAATGGAGAAGCCCGATGGTAGTACAGGACAAGAAACAGGGAAGAGGGATTAGGATATGCATCGACTTGAGGAATTTGAACGATGCATGCCTACACGACCCATTCCCCACACCATTCGCAGATGAAGTACTCGCGAACATAGGAGGCCATGAAGCATACTCATTCACCGATGGATTCTCAAGATATCAGTAGATTAAGATAGCACAGGAGGATAGACATAAGACCACGTTCGTGACAAAATGGGGATCTTATCAGTATACAGTCATGTCGTTCAGACTGAAGAATGCACCTGCGATATTTTCTAGAGTGGTCATCGCAGCATTTAGGGAATTCATCCATCAATTCCTCGAAGTATACCTGGATGATTGGACAGTGTATAGCTTACTAAAAAACCATGTGGAAGTTTTACGAGTGATGTTAGAACGATGCAGACAGTGCCAGATATCACTGAATATCAAGAAATGCATATTTGGAACATCATTTTGGATACTATTGGGACACATAGTATGAAACAAGGGTTTTCTAGTGGATCTGGCCAAAATTGCAGTCATTGTTAGCCTACTAGCACCAAAAATAGTCCGCCAACTAAGAGAAATGCTAGGACATAAGGGATATTACAGGAAATTCATCAAAGGATGCGTACATATTACAATGCCAATGGAAAAACTGTTAAGGAAGGATACAAAGTATCAATGGAATGACGAGTGCCAACATGGTCTGAATACCCTGAAGGAAAAGATGGTCACCGCACCAATATTGGTATTTCCATATTGGGAGAAGACATTCCATGTACATGTAGATGCATCAACAATAGCGCCTGGAGCTATCTTAGCGCAACCAGGAGCAGGAGACTTGGATCACCCGATAGCATTTGCAAGTAGAAAATTATCAGAATCAGAACAAAATTATAACACGACAGAAAGTGAAGGCCTAGCTATGGTTTATGCACTATAGAAATATAGACATTACCTATTGGGAAAACACTTTAAGATTTTTACAAATCATTCATCCCTGTAATACCTAGTCAACAAGCCAGTGTTGGGGGGGAGAATCTGTCGATCGTTATTTATATTTCAATAATTCGACTTTGAGGTAATAGTTAAACCAGGAAAACTGAATGCAGGACCTAACCACCTATCGAGGGTCACAAATGGAGAGGAACCAACGAATTTAGAAGACAACTTTCCAGATGCACAACTATTCTCAGTACAGATTGCTGACAATTACTTCACAAAGATCATCCAGTACTTGAGCATAGGTACTACGCTGCAAGAATATACCACTGCGCAGAAGAAGAACCTGGTAGTCCGCGCAGTCGACTATCAATTGATCGCAGGACATCTATACAATATGGGTGCAGATAGCATCTTACAAAGATACGTACTAGACCACGAACGACCAAGAATTTTAGCAAAATCCCATGAGGGAATAGAAGGAGGGCATTATGAAGGAAAATATACCACACAGAAGGTACTACGGGCAGGATTATGGTGGCCAACGATCCACAAAGACTCGAAAGAGTACTGTCAGCAATGTGATGTATGTCAAAAGGTAGGCAAACCCAACAAAAGGGATAAAATTCCACTACGACCGCAAGTGACACTTCAGGCATTCGACAAATGGGCGATAGAATTTGTGGGACCCATTAACCCACCAGCCAAAAGAACAAGGCAAATATATATTATCACCACGATAGAATACCTAACAAGATGGGTGGAAGCTGCACCAGTAAAATATTGCAGCATAGAGACAGTTGCACACTTTCTGTTTGAACAAGTAATTACTAGATTTGTGTGCCCAAGAATTTTGATGAGTGACCAAGGAACGCACTTCATAAACAACAGCATCCGAGCGATGCTCGAAGATTTTGAGGTATCATCTATAGGAAAATGGTACGGTAGAAGCCTTCAAAAAAATTCTAGAGAATGCCTTCACAAAGATATGTAACATCAACAGAGACGATTGGGACCTCAAGGTACTAGTAGTGTTATGGGCGTATAGAACCACATGAAAAAATTTGACAGGCCACACACCATTCAAACTAGTCTATAGTCAAGAAGCAATAGTGTCGTTAGAATTTTTAATACCCAGTCTATGTGTAGCAGTTATTACACACATGATAGAACGAGGCGCAGTATAGGAAAGACTGAATCAGTTATTGTCGATGTAGGAAGACCGAATCTTGGCAGGATTCCACCAACAAGTATGAAAATCAAGAGACAAATCTTGGCATGAATGCCACATCAAGAGGAATACGTTCAAGGAAGGAGATCTAGTATTTCTCTATGACAGTAAATCATTGCAGCACCCAAGAAAGCTGAGAATGCATTGGCTAGGACCATACAAGGTAAAATCTGTCACGAATGGAGGAGATGTATAGTTAAGAGATCTAGCAAGCACAAACCTCATAGGAATGATCAATGGGATTTGGTTGAAGTTGTACAAGGACAGTCGACCACCCACTGCACAGTAAAAAAAAAAGAAAAAGCACACAGCATGAGGGACAAGCCGCATACAAAACATGAACCCAGAAAGGGAAACGATAAACAGTCGTAACAAAAAAGGAAACAAGAAGAAAAAGGAAAGTCAACAAAAGCAGGCTGACAGGATAGCATGAGGTAGAGTTGAAGCAAGGCAAGGACGGATGGGATGTCACATGAAATGTGCCAACTAGAGACTGCAGAGTAGGTGTAATGGAAAGTACGAAACCACTGTGGATGCATTGAACCCATAGTTATGGTGCATTAATCGCATGATGGAGGAAGCATCCTCGACAAGCTTCATGACGAGACCATACAACACACGAGCATAGAAGCAGTTAGTCTATTCACAAAAGGAGAACAGAAAAAGAGAAACAACATCTAGAACGAATAGAGTGAAACCACATAGCTCACTAAAGCCATTCGAACTCAACAAATGTTCAACATACACCATTATGGCACCACCGAAGCTCGTATAACCAGGCCAGACAGCCAGATCAACCAGGGTTCAGACTACGTCATGGGGACCACTGGAAGAAAAAGAGCAGCAACCACCGAAGATCGTCAATATTGACGAAATCCCATTGCCAAAGCAAATACCAGTAGAGTCCATACCAATACTAGAGGATATTTCACAACCACAAACAGAGGCCATGGAACAGGATACACCAGCAGCAGTGCACAAGCCTCAGAACAAAGAAGAAGAAACCCACCAGAAAATACCACCGAAAAATACTAAAGTAGCCATGGAAGTGAATGGAACGTCACAACATCTGGGAGCAGAGGAGAAACTAGATGAGACACAAGCACCCGTCTTATGTCACCCAACAGAGGAGACTGCTGGAAATACCTGGGCGTGGCCAGAGTTGATGACAAGGGAACAACCAGGATTTGCTGGAACTTCAAGATAGCCAACACTACAGGAGGACCGAGTTCATATACCAATCTCACCTCGAAAGAAACCGACTACAGAGATTGTGCTACCTCGCATACTAGGGGGAGTATAGGTGTACCCACAGCTATTGGGTCACGTCGAGAAGCTCAAGTATTCCGACCATGACGTAGCAGATGAAACCAAATATCCAGAGCTTGCACCACAAGTATTTATGCAAAAAATAGTTGTGAACCAACTCGGAGAAACCATCACTCAGCCACACTAGTGGGCAACTGGACTGGACAGAACAGGAATTATAGGATTGTTGAAGATACCACACTTTGGCAGAGGCCAATATGAGTCGGCATGTGTCAAGCAACTATAGCAGTTACGCATGGAGGGGATGTAAGTATGGACAAGCCCATCCCCATAACTATCGAACTTATTGCGCAGATAACAAGCCTACCCACCTGGGGTATGGATCCTACACTAATTCTAGACGATAAGGCCAAGGAAAAACATTGGCAAAAGAGATGAAGAAGAAATATGGCACTGACAGGGGAACAAGAGGCATTATAATTAAATGGATCAATAATGTCGCGACACAATTGGGCACAAAAACCTTAGCCTGCAAACTGTTAAGAAAATGCCGCAAAGATGAAGTACCAACAGGAGTCATTGTTGTTGCATCCCAGTGCGCAGAAGGCACCTCCATGAGCTGGGTGCCATACCTATCAAACTTGTTCTAATTAGACTACAAAGACTTGGAGGACATAGGTACGGAATTTCATTACTCATGGTTGATCACTCTCATAACTTTCATGGGATGACGAGAACCAGAACACGTGGTCTTTTGTACCACACCACAGCCAAGAGGAGCAAGATATCGCGTCCTGAGATTCGCACCACTAGACAAGCATAAGAGGGAGAAAGAAATCATATTTGAATCTTACCTATGGGAGATACAGGAAGCCATCAGCCGAGCATGAAGAATAACACTAGAGGCTATTGCACGATATAGGGGCATCACCAATTTCTAGGCTAGGCAACAAGCCATGTGGATACAACCAAGGCAGGACCCAGATAAACAATGGCTAGAGATGTGCTACTGCGTCACCGAGTGAGATATCGACATTATCATCAGCGAATGCCCTGATGAATGGAGGATTCCAACCGTACCCAGAGAAGTACCGGAACAAACAACAGAAGGAGGGGCTCTGCAAGTGAAAACATAGCCTCCACAATCCCCAATACCCAGGAAATGAAGAACGGGCCAAACCAAGTTGACTCAGGTAGACGATGGCTCATAGTAGCTAGGGACCAAGAAGGGGAGGACAGAAACCACTCAGTCAACCAATGGACAGCGGAAACCGGCTGAGGGAGCACAAGAAACCGCATCAAACCCCATCACATAGGAACCAAAGGGAACTAAGAGACTAGCAGTATAGGAAGCAGGTGTGCGCAAGAAAATGAAGGCACAATGACCACCACCAGACTATACAATCACGGAGGATGATGAAGAGATGATTTCTAGAATGGTCCAAGACTGCCTCACGAGGATTTTGATCATGCCGTGCACCACATGGATAAACTGCAGAAGGAACTGACAGAAATGGGACAACTCCTTAAGAAATGTGGGGAAGCCCAGATCACAAGTAGTAGTAGAGGCATAGAGACATCAACCACAAAGACCACATAAAGGGTGGAAGTAGAATAAAGTGACCCAGTTCTTCCGATGCCACACACACATTCCATAGTCTACATAAATCCTATCATGTTGTGAATGGATGAAATTGTGGGATAGACACCACTAAAGGATTTGGATCATATCCAATTTGTCTTGACATAGATGCAATCAAGAGAATTATACAAACTACAAGTTAGCGTCAACCATGAGATGCATTCGCGAGCACATAAAACTTAGTCGAGCTACAACAAGCAACAAAGAAGCGGGAAGCGCTGGAAACAGATTGTGCGTAGGAAAAATCTGAAACTCGGGAGGAGAAGGAATGCAGAAATAATCTGGAACACAGAGTGGAAGAAATTTTTGGGAAACTTCCAACCAATGCACGAGGAAATGAACTCCCAGCCGTAGAAAATATCGACCAGATTGCATAGGCAATTGATCAGTATTAGAAGGAGATTGAGACTCTCCACGGACAGATTAGACCAAAAAATCCACCAGCGATGAAGGAGAAAAGGAAGTAGGAAGCAGAAATGCAACTGCAGGAGCTAGAAAAATAAGTCAGCATGACAACCGACTTGCTGGATAAATCAACACAACTTTGGACAAGGCTGGAAGAGGATCCACAGGTCCAACACTGGGACAAGGAGGAGGAGAGGATCAATGCAATGATCCAAGAACTCAAGAAGTGAGAAAATACCATACCAATTCCAGAACAGGTGAAGGGAATGCAAGAGTTGAAGAAGATACAGGCAAAACTTATCAATGCGCAAACACATAAACAAGAGCGTCAGGATCAAATAGAACCATTGCAGTAACGGGTAGCAGAAGTACTTGCATAGGGAAAAGAATCCAGAAAACAGACAACACAGACTTAGCTAGAATGCATAGGACTAATGATCAAGGAAGTGGTAGCTTAGACAGACGACACCATTAAGGAGAAAACCGTGCAGGCACTGACAAAAGCACCAGAGTTGCAGGAGAAGTTCCAGACGATCACCAAGGAGATCGAGGAAGCACAAAGAAATTAGGTGACTCAGGACGAGTCACATGTCAGTGTTGGGGGCTTGTTGGCACGAGGCTGAAGGGGAAAGAAGAATGATCGTGGGAAAGAAATCCTACAGAAAACTGAAGTAACAACTGGAAAAAGAACAGGACGCACGCATGCAAGAAAGTGTGCACAAAGGAAAGCGACAGTTGGAGGAAGAAAAACATGTGCATGGGAGAAAGACCTAATGTAAGAAGGGTTAGGGTTTTGGTAATATTTTGTAAAATGATGAAGAGATTGAAATGTATAAATATAGATACGAAAGTATCATATAGGGTGGGTTGTTGTTAGTGTTATTGTTGTTGTTGAGGGTTAGGCTTTGGAGTGAAGTTTTGGAGACTGTACCACCCAGGAGCATAGGCGATATGTAACGTTTTTATCTATATGAACTGATTTTGTAAGTTGTTGAGAAAAGAAGATACGAGGGAAAGTAGATCTGAGGATTAGACTATAGGCTTTAGAGCCTGGTGCGATCTAGTTCGCCTCACATAGATCTTACCCAGTTTTGTGGAGAATTTTAAGTGCGTGGTGCCAGGAATGCAAAACTACCATAATAAAAGAGCCAAGAGACAAATCTTTATGGATGTATCCCACAAGGGGGTGAACCATGGTAATACTCATGTAATATGTTGAATGTATGCATGTCTCTTCTTTCTTTCAGCAATTAATGGTTAAGTTTGATGAATGAGTTAGCACATTGTTATGAATCTATTTATATTATGCTGGAATTAAACTATGAAATATACATATGTGACTTCAAGGGATAAGTAGTTTACCTTGCAGCTCACGGTACCTGGATTTAATCAAGAAACCCCTATCCCCTACTCTGTCCTAGGCTATAAACACCTGAGTCTTACAGTCACCCATTTAAAAGCTATCTTGGGTGAGATTGTGCAGTACCTTCCGGGTGTTGTGTTGCCTTATGGTTTACAAGGAGGGCCGATAGTTTTAGAGGCTTTGTTGGAACCTCGAATGACATGAACCCTGGGTCAATAACTCAGAAAACCCGAGAAGGGAAATAGTCAACCAACAATGTTCCAAAGGAAAATAGAAGTAAGCTGGATAAAAAAGTTGAAAAGCATATCTTTATTGGTTATAAAGATGGTGTGAAAGGTTATAAGCTTTGGAACCCAAAAACCAAGAAGACTGTTTACACTCAAGATGTTGTTTTCAGAGAAGTAAAAGATGTTTCCAAACATGAATTCCTACCAAGGCCAAAAGAACCTGATAAAATAGAGCTAGAGTTGGATGATGCAAAATATGAATCATCTGAAGAAGATGAAGCAACAACAGAAGAAGAAGAACCTCATAGCCAAGTATTGAGGAGATCGGTGAGAGAAAGTAGGAAAACAGAAAGGTATAGTCCACCTGGTTTTCATTCCAATTTTTCTTTATCTATTACTGATGATGATCCCAAAAATGTCATGGAAGCAGTGAATTCAGAGGATTGTAAACTATGGAAGAAGGCCATGGTTGAAGAAATGGATGTCTTGGACAAGAATGAGGCTTGGGATATAGTTGAGTTTCTAGCTGGAATAAAATCTGTTGGTAGCAAATGGTTGTTTAAGAATAAGTTTAATGCAGAAGGAAAAGTAGAGAAATACAAAGCTCGGCTAGTAGCAAAAAGTTATTCCCAGGTAGAGGGAATTGACTTTAGTGAGATTTTTTTTCCTATTGCTAAGTTAAATTCTATTAGATTTATTTTATCTATTGTTGTTTCTTTTGAACTTGAAGTGGAACAGATGGATGTGAATACATCATTCCTACATGGGGATTTGAAAGAAGAAATCTACATGAAGCAGCCAGAAGGATTTGTAGTGAAGGGAAAGAAAGAGTTGGTATGTAAGCTAAAGAGGTCACTATATGGTCTGAAGCAATAACCTAGGATGTGGTACCAAAAGTTTGATACATACATCCTTGGATTGGGATTTGTGATAAGCAGGGATGATCACTATGTATATTCCAAGCAAGTTGGTAATCACTTCATTTATGTAGTGTTGTATGTTCATGGCATGTTGTTGGTAGGAAATAACGTGGATGTTATCAAGGAGGTGAAATCACGGCTATCCTCCAAATTTGACATGAAGGATATCGATGCTGCTAACTTCATTCTGGATATGGAAATTAAAAGAGATTGTCCTAATAGGAAACTCTAGTTGAATCAGAGAAAATATGTTGAGACGATATTGCAGAGGCCTAATATGCATGGAAGTAAATCGGTCAAGGTTCCTATTCCTATAGGTGTAAATTTATCTGCATATCAGTGTCCCAAGACACAGGAAGAAGAAGAGGACACGTCCCATGTTCTGTATGCTAGTGCAGTTGGCAGTTTGATGTATGCAATGGTCTGTACTAGACCAAACATTGCACATGCAGTGGGAGTTTTGAGCAGGTATATGTCAAAACCAGGGAAGGAGCATTGGACATCAATAAATAGGGTCTTCAAGTATTTGCGTGGCACTACCAATTATGGATTGTGCTACCAAAGAAGACCAGGATTGGACAGAGTGGTGGACATACATGACTTTGTTGATGTAGATTGGGCTAGAGATATGTATCGCAGAAGATCTACATGTGGGTATGTGTTTAACCTATTTGGAGGAGAAATCAGTTGGATGAGCAAAAGACAGGCTGTAGTGGCACTCTCAACTACAGAAGATGAATACATGGCAACCACTCATGCAAGAAAGGAAGCAGTATGGTTACAAAGATTGTGTTCAGGTATTGGGTTGGTATAACAAGGAGTGATATTAGATTGTGACATTCAGAGTGCAATCTTCCTGGCAAAGAACCTATCTTATCATTCGAAGACAAAGCATATTGATGTTTAGTATCACTTTGTGAAAGACATGGTTGAGGAAAAAGGTGTTACTGGAAAAGGTTGACACTTTGAAGAATGTTCCAAATTCATTGACAAAGTCTGTGAGCACAGAAAATCCCTCTTGGTGTAGAGTAACAATGGGAATTGTTGCCTTGGATTGTTGACTATATATAATCCTGTGGACCCCTGGATGCAAAGAAAACAACAAGTAGGAGAATGTTGGGTATGTGTTATATTCTTTACATGTGTGTATGTGGGCACGTCAGATTCGAAAACTACGTTTGAATATCCCTCATGTGCATTATATGCTTCCTAGGGGGGTCCCAGGGGGGGCCAGGTATGCCCCCCCATGGTTATGCGCAACGCCCTGAAATTTGTTTTGGGGCGGTTTTTCTATTTTTAGTGGATTTTGCTATTTTTAGCGGTTTTCTAAATTAATCCTGGATTAAGGGATTAGGGTTTTGGTATCTACAGAATACCTGAAAAAATTGTATATATTGTATGGTGAATGGTGAAATTTGATATAATGAAATAAAAAAGGTTTTCTTGGTTGAGGGTTTCTGGTATAAATCTCTGTGTACTATGTGAATGAGCCATTGATTAATTTATGTTTTGATTAAGAATCTATATTCATTCCTGTACTTCACAGGTTTAAAACTTACATTCCATTCCTCATATTGAAAACCTTAATCCCACTCTCCTTTATTAAAATCATATTTAAAAATAATGTATTTTTTTTATGTACATTATTTATCCATGTGCAACTCACATACATACTCTATTTGCTACTGTGAAACTTGCATACATACACTGTTTTCTTGTGTGAAAATCACATACACCCCCAATTTTGGGAAAAATAAAAATATTTTGTATCTTTGGGTTGGGTTTATGACTTTTCCTAGTCCTAAACTTCCAATTTCATGTACACGGTGGAATGTAACCATCTCAACCTCTTTATGATGGCATGTAAACACCTATGGGGGTGTAGATGAGAGAGACAAACTTGGTGCAAGAACTTGTTGTTGGTTTCCAAGATTCCTTATTCCTTGAATCTCTAATTAGTACCCCTTGATTTGGAAACTTTCTTTCTAGTATCTCTTCTCTATCCCATATTATTTTTGGGTGTGTTCATATCCCTTCTAGATCATGTGTAGAAATACTCTATTGATGAGTTGATGCTTGAATATTTCTGTGGAGAAACTTGGGAGATTGGTTTCAAGGTAGTGCCTTCAGTTAGAATTATGTTTTAACTCACCTATTCATGCAAATTAATAAAATATTTTTCTTTCCCTCCAATCTTTGTGTAATTATGTTTAACTAATTATTATATGTTGAATTTTCTTTACATATTAATATTTACATATTGCATTTATAATTTAATTTGATAGCTATCTTGTTACAATATCTACTTGGTTTGTTTTGTAGAATGGTAGAGACAAAGGCCTAGAGAAAGTCAAAGGTCAAGAAAGAGGATCTTCATCAAACATTTGGATACAATGTATGATATCCTTCTTTCTCTCTTCTAAGTAATCATTTCTTTATTGACATAGACCCAAGGTCATATGGTAGAAAATCTTGTAACACTATTATTGAAAAATAAGTCAATATGGAAGACATGGTCCAAACACACATTATATATATCCATGAATTATGTATGTACCCTCCCGTGTTAAGTTAATGATAGAGTCCACTTTTAAGATCGTTAACTAGTTCATAATGAAGTAGGACTACTTGAGGGATCTGTAGCTCCACAATATGTGACCAAAGTATCAATTGGAGGAGAAGAAAAAGGAAAAGTATTCCATGCATCTTTAGGAAAAACATGCCACAGAGAGTGAAGGCCACTAGAGAAAGAAAGTAGAATATCCACTACAATATTTAAGAAGAAAGATGAAGAAAGTGTTGGTTTGTTGGAGAGACTAAGTAAGTTTTGGATGTAATAACAAGAGAATAAAATGTACATGATTTATCTTTGAAAGTGGGGAAGAAACTATCATCTTGGTTTTTCACGGTGGTTCTTCCCATACCCAATGATTTCAGGTGAGTGCAACAAGAAAGTAGCACCATAACCAACATGAGAAGAACCTTTCATTAGTTCCCAAAGAATAGGAAGGGATGGTAGGAGTCAGTGGAAAAATTAGAGATTAAAAGAGAGGAGGAAAATAAATATGAAGAGGTATGACAAGAAAACATTGAGGCTAAGACACATATAAAATTATATATGTTAATTATTGATCTTATTATTACTTAGACTCATGCACATATTGAGAAACTAGAATAGTTGTGCCTCAAGTGTTAGGCATTTTGGGTGAAATTTCAATGACAAGGTGGCATCCTTATGGTACCTGAAAAAATTATTTACCAAAATATAGAACACTTCAAGGAGAAATTTGAGAATTTTTATGTCGAGGCCATCAAATATAAAAGAAGGATGAGATGGGGAAAAAACACAATATTGTGTTGTAGCAAGAATTTCTCGATGATGAGAAAAAGAAGAAGAGGAATATAACCAATGGGTTAGCATAGAAATCATAGTCTATGTTCAGGGTAGTAAAGAAAATGAGGCTACGTGTAGACACTAAGATGGTGATACCAATAAAGAACATGCCTTGGATGATGCCATGATTGATATATTTTCAATAGAATGTGCCCAAAAAATCTAAGATGTCATTGCGTACTAGAAGCTTGATTCAAGGATGCCACTATCAAATAATTCCCTGAAGTGGAACCACCTTTTTAGCAATAGAATGGTGGAACCAACTTAGGGACAAGTTGGAAGAAGTCCTAAGAGAGTTATTTTGGTCCAGTTTTATCTCAGTATTGAGATCATGGATTATTTTAATAGAATATGAATTCACAAATAATGAGAAGCCATGAAATCTCTAGGATTTTAAGAACAAGCCAAGATCTAGTTGTGAGGAAAAAATACACTACCAAAATTGTAAGAAAAAGAGAGAAGAAATAATGAAATGAAACTCAGAAATAGAATATTGTAGAGCAAAAAGTTTGAATTTCACTTATGTGTTGATGCTTGACATGATTATAGCATATAGACTCTCAAGGGAGAAAAAATAATGGGCATAAGGTTGGGGTTTTTTGTGGATGCACTAGTTAGATTTAGTAAATTCTTAACTAATAAATACCATGGGTCAATACCATGAGTCACTAAGTGGAAAATTTTAAGTTTGAATCCATTAATAAAAAAGGAAATTTATACTTACTAAGGGGATAAGTTATCGACATACAATCCACATTAGTTTCCCATTCAATGCCTAATGTTAGACCCACTATAAATAACACTGATAAAAATAGGAAACCCCTATTCTTAGGAATGGATAAAAATAGACATGGATGTACCTTGTAAAGTGGAATGTTGTGCATGCACTCGAACACCCCCCCTAAATCACAATCTGGGAGTAGGCATGATGTATGAGTCCTGAAAATTTCAACCATGTTATGTACTCATGTATAAACAAATAAAAAAAATAAAAGTGATGTAAAGAGGGAAAACCTGGTGGGAAGAAAACTCCCCCTCAAAAAAAAATGTTGACATGATAAGCTACTATGCAACTATGTCCTTCACCCCCATAAGGTATCTCAATGTGATAAACTTTTGTCCAATTAAAGTCTTGGTGAAGATGTTTGCAACCTATTCTAAAGAAGGAAAATACTATAGATCTATCATGCCATCTTGGATATGTCCTTTGATGAAGTGCATGTGAATCTCTACATGCTTGGTCCATTTTCTATGAACTAGATCTCTGCAAAAATTGAGTGTACTATGGTTATCACACCAAATAATTGCTGGACAATGAAATTGAACACCCAACTCTATGAGGAAGTTCTACAACCATATATCATTAGTAGTGGCATTCACTGCACCCTTGTACACTTCCTCTACTGATGATAGACAAGTAAATGCATGCTTCTTTCTTGGACAACATATAGGACTAGAACCAAGGTTGAGAACATATCCTTAAGTTTGAGAACATATCCTTAAGTATACTTGTGATCAATGTTATTTCCTTCCTAGTTTGAATATGTGTATACAACAAAATCTAATAAAGACCATTCTTCATAGTGTATACCAAAGGTATTTGTCCCTTTAAAATACCAAAGAATCCTTTTATCTACCTTCTAATGCAAACCATGTGGTTCCTTCCTAAACCCTGAAACTGATCCAACTACATAGTTGATGTCAAGGTGAAAATGTGTAAGTTTGATAAGACTCCCAACCAATTGTCAGTACTTGGTAAGGTACACCAGTGAAGTATCTTCACCATGTTCTATATTAACCTCAAAAAGGAATGGGGTTGGAGAAGACTTGTAATTTTTCATATGGAACCTATCAAGGAGATCTCTAGCATACTTGGATAGTGACAACTTAATTCTCAAATAATATTGAATGATTTCATGATCAAGAAAGTAATTTAACAATACCATATTTGTCAAAGAAAAACTATCATGCAAAGTGTACTT
Source organism: Picea mariana (assembly GCA_032191745.1). NCBI lineage: Eukaryota > Viridiplantae > Streptophyta > Pinopsida > Pinales > Pinaceae > Picea > Picea mariana. The sequence continues at coordinate 204,361 of JASDQU010011564.1, read as the reverse complement.
TACTACATCAATGGGAGATGTTAAACTATTTGTAATTAGTAAATCACATACGTCGAGAAACATCAACATAAGGGAATTTGTATTCCTTAGTAAGTACAAATTAGGATCATATTTGCATATAAGGAAACCCTATGAGATAAGATTAAAGAATCCATTTATTCATACGATGCTCGAGGTGCCTTCTTAAGTCAATATAGTGATTTCTTAAACCTTCATACTAATAATTGATCTTGCACATACCCCTATGGATGCTCCATATTTATTTCCTATTCAATATCTCCATGTAAGAAATAATTATTTATATCCATGTGATGTACCTCCCACTTTCTAGATGCCACCATAACTAGAGCTAATTGAATGGAATTGATCTTGTCCATTGGTGCAAAGGTCTCCTCATAAGAAATGTATTTTACTTGTGAGAATCCCTGCCTTTTACTTTGTAATGATTTCATGAGAAACCCTCTTGGTCCTAAAAATCCACTTGCAAAGAACAAGTTTCTTGTTGGTCATCTTTCATCACTGCCTCCCATAAGGGATTGTTGGTTGTGGAGCCTGATTGTCTTCCTGAATCATAGGTATTTGTTTCCAGTTGTGTTTATATCCCATGAGTAATTTACACCTTGGAAGAATGTACAATCCTCCATGCAAGGCAGTGTAGAGGGGGGTTACCCCTTTTGTGGGGTTCGGGGGAAAGTGGGCCCCCAACGGGGGTTCGGGGGACAGCTTTCCCCAATGGGGGTTCGGGGGCAAAGCCCCCAAAGGAAAAATTCCTTGTAAATGTATATTTTAATTTCATAGTAAATATGGACCGTTCATTATAAGGTCCCAGACTTGACGGTAGAAGTTATGTTAGTGTTTTTTTCCCTTGAAGGAAACCCTCTTTTATGAGGGAAATATATTGTGCCTATGTATCATTGCAAATATTGTATTTTGAGTGAGAATACTGTGAGAGAAAGAAGAGGAAGTTACAACAGGTGTGTTGTAGGTTGCATCCCTTCATTTGTTGGATAATAATAAAGGATGGACCTAGCAATTTCTCTGGTAGACGTAGCCCATACTCGGTGAAACACGTATATCTGTGTCTCTATTGTTTTGTGTATCTTTTGTGTTTTATTTTCACATTTATTTTATTTATTGCTCCGTGATCATGTTTTTCTAACAATTGGTATCATAGTGAAAGGTAACTCGCAGGAAAACAGGGTTCTTGGTTCGAGTGGGATAAATGGCGGAAGATGGAAAGTTTAGGATCAAGAAATTTAATGACCAAAACTACGAGTTATGGAAGATGTAGATGGAAGATTATTTATATCAGAATGATCTATTCCTACCATTGGATGCAATAGAAAAGAAGTCGACGACCATGAAGGATGAAGAATGGGAGGTTCTTGACAGAAAGGCACTAGGAACGATACATATGAGCTTGACAATGCCAATGGCTTTCAATATTTTGAAAGAAAATAAAATGAAGGAGCTGATGGAAGCATTTGCTAAACTATATGAAAAAACCTCGACATCCAATAAGTTATTTTTATTGAAGATATTATTTAATATGAATATTTTAGAAGGTGGGTCTGTTGCATATGATTTAAATGAATTTAATACGGTTACTAATCAACTAAGTTCTGTAAAAGTGGACTTTGATGATGAGTTCAGGGCTCTTCTAATATTTTTCTCATTTCCAGAAAGATGGAATGACTTGGTCATGGTTGTAAGTAACTCTGTCTTTGGTTCAAACACTTTAAAATTTGATTATGTTGTTGGTGTTATCCTTAGTGAGGAAATGTGACGGAAAAGCACGAGTGAGACATCAAGTAATGCATTAAATATGGAGAACAGTGGAAGACAAAAGAATAGAGGAAAGGGATTAGGGAACCATGAGAATTCTAGGAAGGGAATATCCAAATCCATATTTGGAAAGATAGAGTATTGGAATTGTGGGAAGAAAGGACATCTGGAGAAATACTGCAAAGCTCCAAAGAAACAAAGAGATGGACAACAAGAGAAAATTTAGGAAGCAAATGTAATAGGTGATGTGTTACAAGATGATTTGATTCTTTCTATAGATAATATTTATGAGTCTTGGGTACTAGACTCAAGGGATTCATTTCATGCCACACCCCATAGGAAACATTTTCTAGATTATTTTCAAGGTGATTTTGGACAGGTTCATTTGGGTGATGATGCACCATGCAAAATTGTTGGAATGAGAAAGGTAAAAATAAAGAAAAGCAATGGAAACCAATGGTTGTTAAAATAGGTAAGACATGTTCTAGATCTAAGGAAAAATCTAATTTCAATAGGGAAGTTGGAAAGTGAAGGTTTCATATCCATATTTAAAGATAAGGTGGGGAAGGTCACCAAAGGATCATTGGTGATAACAAAAGGAGAGAAGGTAGGTACAATGTATTTATGTATTGTTAATACTAAATATTATATCTCTTTATCTTCTACAGGAGTGCATTCAGAACTGTTGCATCATAGGCTTGGACACATGAGTGAGAAGGGGATGCAAATACTTCACAAAATAAATTGGTTTCCAGATCTTAAACAAATTGATTTGGATTTTTGTGAGCATTGTGTTTATGGAAAACAAAAATGAGTCAGATTTCTCAGAGTCAAAAAAGAAAAGAAGATTGAAAGGTTAGATCTTGTGCATAAATATGTATGGGGACCAACTCAGATATCATCTCTTGGTGGCTCTCGTTATTATGTAAATTTTATTGATGATGCAACTAGAAAAACTTGGGTTTATTGCATTCGACAAAATTATGATGTTTTTGATACTTTTAAGAAATGGAAATATTTGGTTGAGAATGAGATAGGAAAAAGGTCTAAGTGTCTCAAATCAGACAATGGAGGTGAATATTGCAACAATGAGTTTGATGATTACCATTCATACCATGGGACTCATAGAGAGAAGACAGTTCCAGGAACACCACAAGAAAATGGTGTGTCATAAAGGATGAACAGGACAATCATGGAGCATGTAAGGAGTATGAGATTGAATGTTGGTTTTCCCTTACATTTCTGGGCAGATGTTGTAGATACTTTTGTTTACTTAATAAAAAAAGGACCTTCGAGCTCTTTGGATGATAGAATTCCATAGGAGGCACGGAAAGGTAAAAAAGTAAACTATTATTTTTTGAAGACTTTTAGTTGTGAATCATTTTTCCATATTGATAAAGAAACTAGAACAAAGCTTGAGGCAAAATCCAAGAAGTGTACCTTTATTGGATACGGTGTTAATGATTTTGGTTATCGCTTATGGGATTATGAAAATAACAAAATCATTAGGATTAGAGATGTCATATTCAATGAGAAGGTCATGTACAAAGATCAGTTGCAGGGAAAGAAACATGAAAAAGAAACACCAAAATACACAGTGCTTGATGAGATCACTGAAAAATAAATTCCAAAGGACCCAAAAAATCAAAATGTACAACAACAGGAGCAACAAGTACCTCAAACTCATGCAAGTGTTGTTAGAATACCTATCAGGTTAAGTAGACCCCCTGAATGATACTCTCCTTCATTGTATTATTTATTGTTGATTGATTCTGGTGAACCATAATTTTATGAAGAGGCAATGCAGGAAGACACCAAAAAGAAGTGGGAGCAATGCATGAAAGAGGAAATGGATCTCTTGGTAAATAAATAGACTTGGGACTTGGTTCAGTTGCCTACAGGAAAAATAGCATTGCATAATAAATGGGTTTACAAGTTGAAGGAAGAAGATGGAGGAAAAGAGTGGTACAAGGATAGACTTGTTGTAAAGGGGTTTGCACAAAAGAAAGGTATAGATTTTAATGAAATATTTTCTCCTATTGTTAAAATGACTTCAATTACAACTATTTTAAGTCTTGTGGTAGTAGAATATTTTCATATTCAAAAATTAGATGTAAAAACAACCTTTCTCCATGGGGATTTGGAGGAAGAGATGTATATGCAACAACCACAGAGGTATGAGGTCAAAGGGAAGGGGAATTTGGTATGCAGGTTGAATAAGAGATTGTATGGCCTAAAGCAATATCCAAGGAAGTAGTATTTGAAGTTTGGTAGGTTTATGATAGAACAAGGTTATAGTAGATGGCATTCTGATCACTGTGTTTATTTTTAAAAGGTAGAAAATGGAAGTTGTATTATCTTTCTATTGCATGTAGATGACATGCTTGTTCCAGGGTCTAATATGCAAGATATAAACGTGCTTAAGAATAAATTAGCTAATTCATTGCGATGAAAGATTTGGGTGTCGCAAAGAAAATCCTTGGTATGAGAATAACAAGAGATGGGAAAAATCGTAAATTGATATTATCTCAGGGTGGGTACATAGAGAAGGTGTTGGAGAGGTTTAGAATGTAGAATGCAAAACTAGTTAGTAAACCTTTGTCTAGCCATTTCAAATTAAATAAGGAATTGTGTCCCAAGACATAGGAGGAGATAGAATACATGTCCAAGTTCCCTTATTCATCAACATTTGGTAGCTTGAAGTATGCAATGGTTTGCAGAAGACCACATATTTCACATACAGTAGGAGTTGTGAATAGGTATATGAACAATCTAGGTAAAGAACATTGGGAGGTAGTAAAGTGGATTCTCAGGTATTTGAGAGATACTACTACTCATGCATTATGTTTTGAAGGTTCATACACTATTCTATAGGGATATGTTGATTCATATATGGCAGGTGATAAAGATAGAAATGGGAGAACCACAGGGTATGTTTTTACCGTAGGTGGAAGAATAGTAAGTTGGATTTCAAAACTGCAAAAGGTTGTTGCACTTTCAATAACAGAGAAAGAATATGTTGTTGCTACAGTGGCAAGTAAAGAGATGATTTCATTACAGAGGTTTATGAAGGAATTGGGAAAGAATCAAGAGAATAATAGGTTGTACTATGAAAATAAGAGTGTCATTCATATTGCAAATAAATCATCCTTTCATTCTAAGACTAAGAATCTATGACTCATGTACCATTTCATGCGATCTTTATTGAAAGATGGACATTTGAAGTTTGAAAAGATACACACTAGCTAGAATCTTGCAGACATGTTAACTAGGGGAGTAACCAAGGAGAAACTGAGTTCCTTCTCAGTTTCATTTGGTATTCAAGCATGAATATGAAGAGGATAAATTTTCCAGGTCCAATAAGGTTCATAGTCCAACATATACAACAGCGGTGAAGTTGTTGCGATCATTCTCCAAGTGGGATATTGTTGGTTGTGAAGCCTAATTATCTTTCTGATTCATAGGTCCTTTTTTTCAGCCGTGTTTATAGCCCATGAATACTTTACACCCAGGAGTAATGTACACTCCTCCACACGTGGGAATGAAGAGGGGGTTCACCCCCTCTGCAAGGTTCAGGGGCAAGCAAGCCCCTGTAGGAAAAAATTCCTTGTAAATGTATATTGTAATTTCATAGTAAATCTGGAATGTACATTATAAGGTCACAGATATGATGGTATAAGTTATGTTAGGGTTTTTTTCCCTAGAAGGAAACCCTCTTTTATGAGGGAAATATATTGCGGCTATGTATCATTACGAATATTGTATTCTGAGTGAGGAGACAGTGAGAGAAAGAAGAGGAAGTTACAATGGGTGTGTTGTAGGTTGTATCCTTTCAATTGTTGGATAATAATAAAGGAAAGACCTGGGAATTTCTCTGGTGGACGTAGCCCACACTGGGTGAACCACGTATATCTGTGTCTCTATTGTATTGTGTATCTTCTGTGTTTTATTTTCATATTGATTTTATTTATCGCTCCACGATCCTGCTTTTCTAACATGTTTCCCTTCATATTTTGCATAAGACTAAGGGTTTGACCCAAGCATCAATTAAAAATGAATACATAATAAAGGCTCCATGGATGTAATATCTTGCAGAGGGTCCACAAATTTTTATCTCTTCTTTGTGGATAGACAACATTACCCACTAGATCACGCCTTCCTTAAGTTTATGTTGTACCCATAAAGGTCAATACTATGGATATGTAATGTTATGGTACTAATTATCATGTTGTTCATTAAAAAATATTAGATTCTAAAGTTTGATAAAAAAAAATATGATTGGAATAAGTCTCTCCAATATCAATAGTACGGAGTGGTGGAGACAACGTATTTGAGTTTTCTTAAGGTGTTGGTAAGGGTCCTTATTCAAACTTTACACTTCTCTAGATGAGAAATGTATTTTTAGAATAATATAACAACTAGTATCCTTTGAATCCCTCTAGATATCTAATATAAATACATTCCTTGATCTGAGGTTCCATAGCCTTCCTCCTATCAGAAGGGATCCTATCCCATGCATGGGTACCAAATATATTGAAGTGTGATACATTTGTTTTCTTCCCACTACAAGATTAATAAGGAGTGATTCCCTTGTCTTATTTATGAGGTAGTCTATTATGAATATAGCATACACAGTTGATAGGCTTATCCCATAACTTTAGAGATAGCAATCTAGCCAACAACATGTAATTTCCCATCTTTTTCAATGTCCTTTTTTCCCTCTCTGCTAATCCATTATGTTGGATATTGTATTGTACTATGTGTTTCAAATCTATACCATTTTTTTGAACAAAGAATATTCATGTACTTATTGGCATACTCTCCTCCATTGTCTATTTGAATCCTCTTGATATGTTTCCCTGCTTGATTCTCTACTAGTTCCTTGAATTCCTTAAGTGTTTGAAAATTTTGNTTGAAAAAGATGGGAAATTACATGTTGTTGGCATACTCTCCTCCATTGTCTATTTGAATCCTCTTGATATGTTTCCCTGCTTGATTCTCTACTAGTTCCTTGAATTCCTTAAGTGTTTGAAAATTTTGGATTTGAACTTAAAGAAATATGTACCCATGTATACCTTGAGTAGTCATCAATAAATGTTAGAACATACGTTTCATTAATCATGTATGGGTGAGGGAAAGGAACTGTAATTTCACTTTACATCATCTCTATGAGTGATGATGCTCTCCAATCTCTTCCTTTGTCAAACTTCTGCTCGAGATGTTTTCCAAGTATGTATCCCTAGAGAAATCCATCAACTAATTGTATGTATTGTAGAACTTCAACCATTATCTCTTTACTTAGTTGCTCTAAATATCTATAATTGAGGTGGCCAAACCTCTCATGCCACAACCTTCTCTCCACATTGGCATGGGTTAGAAGATAAGCCAAATCATATTTTGGAATAAGTGAGAGGAAGAGTACAACCTTGAATGGTGTTCCACTTCACCAATTTCTATCTTGGAACCATTTGTCACATCATAAATAACCATTGTTTTTGGAGTAAATTCTACCATTTTACTTGAACATGAATGTGTGATTTGATAGATGGAGGGAAGATTTACATAGATCTTAGGAACATGAAGCACCTTGTGAAAGATCCCATACTCAATATCTACTTTTCCTTCTCCACAAACCTCAATAAAAGAATCATCCCCCATCAAGGTAGGTGGTCTAACCCAAGCCTCCAAGTGAGAGAAAATATGGGGGGATGAAGTGATATTTTGTGTGGCTCCTGAATCAATAATCCAAGTGTGAGGAGAACATGTAACTACAATTAAAGAATGAGAATTACCTTTTTCTTCAAGAGGCTTGTCTCCTCGCATCTTCCTGGCATTATCTGAAATGTACTCCTAAAGATGATGATGTTGGATAGATTGCATCATGAGGTCAATGTTCTTCTTTGTATATGCATTCTTAGTATGGAATCCTTTGTTTCAATAAGTACACTTAAGCATCTCTTTCTTGTAATTTCCTCCCTTGGAACTTGTGGTCTCCTCAATGGTGTTTTATTTTCCTTCTTTCTTATTGTATGGTTCCTTCTTACCATTTCTTTTCTACCTTTTTGTATTTGAAGTGTTATGAGATGCAAGCACATAGGCCTTGGAGGACTTAAGAGATAAGCCTATTTTTATCATGAATCGATCTCTATCAAATCGTCTATAGAGGGTGTCTTCCAAGTCTTCCCATGGACAATTTAGTGGTATATAAAGAAGAGACAAAGGCAGATCATTCAGAGTCTAACCTTGAAATAAATGAAAGGATGAGGGTATCCTTGTTTCGTTCAATGCCACAATATTTTAATTGTTAAAGTAAAGTCTTGAATCTTGATTAAAATTATTGCAAGGTATCAAAATTTCTTGGACTGAGTGCATTCATTTCATTCTCTAATTGGAGACCTCTCATTGGATATGTTTTTCCAAACAAACCCTCCAAATTGGTCCATACCTCATTGGGATTCATGCATGATTCAACATGGAAGTGTAAATCAAGAGCCATAGACAACCAAAAGATACCAAATCCCTCATCCAATCTATTAAAGTACTTATATTTTTCCACAACTAAATTTGGTTCAACTTATGTCCCCATAATGACCTTGTAAACCCCCTTACTCCTTAGAAGAAGTATGATCTTGGGTTTCCATTCAAAGTAATTGAATAGATTAAGAATGATTGTTGTAGATGGTTGTTCCATTCTCTTTGGGCTATTAGATATTTGAAAAACCTGCAATATAATTTTATTTTTCCTCACAATCCACTTTAGTGATCCGATACCATGTAGGATTTTAAGCACATGCCAATATCTAGTTGTGAGAAAAAACTACACTAACAAAATTGCAAGAAAAAAAGAGAAGACAGAATGACATAACACTCAAAAAGACAATATTGTTGAAGAGAAAATTCAAATTTCACTTATATATTGATTCTTTGACATGAGTACAATATATAGACTCTCCAGGAAGAAAAGTAAATGTGCTTAAGGTTGGGGTTGTTTGTGCATGCACTAGTTAGATTTAGTCAATTCTTAACTAATCAATATCATGGGTCAATACCATAAGTCACTAATTGTAAATGATAAGTTTGACTCCATTAATAGTAAAGGAAACATGCACTTCCTAAAGAGATAAGTTATCCATAATGTGCATTAGTTTCCTTGTCAATATCATATGCTAGACCTGTTATAAATAACACTGCTAAAAGTAGGAAACCCCCTGATTTTAGGAATGGATAAAAATAGACATGGATGTCCCTTCTAAAGTGGAATGCTGTGCATGTACTAAAAAACAATCACGAGTACCTGAAATTGTAGAAGGATGAGTATAAATTTTCTAAGGAGTCAACTTACAAATTCTATGTTCTCAGTCTCTCCGAGCCTATTTGTGTTTCTAGAAGGCGCATATCCTTTTGTATGAGTGGTACAAATAGAAAATTTCCTAGTATATTATGGAATCTTATATAACCAACTCAATTTATTATATATATGAGGATTGTATGAATATAAAAGGGGTGATGATTATAAGAATTATAAGTTAGTTATGAAGATTTATGCTCTAGAATGAGTGTTATGCATCGCTTGTTCTATAATGATTAATCTACTAATATATTATATTTGTTTCCTTTATTTTGCATTCCTTTAGTTTCTGTTGAATGAATATGGTTAATGTATAATTAATAGAATACACATTCCCATTAAATATTCAATCCTATGCACATGATTAACACAATTCCCATGATTAACACAATTTCCATGATAAACACCTTAGGTGAGACCTCCTTTCTTTGGAAGGTTGAATATGTTGATGCACTAGACTACATCAAGCCTGTGTTGGATACCTTCTATATATCACAAGCTTTTCATAAAGCTAACAACTTGCAAATAATTCCTCTCGTACATTCTCACAATCATGTATCACACCTATGATGACTTAAATTTGTCAACTTAACAGCATGGAAAAAAACAAACAAGTTGAAAATGATCCCAAATAAAAACTTCTTGTCTCTTTGCTTCCAATTATTTGTGTCACTTATGTCTTAGTCAATGATTAAAAATGCTAGTAAGGGTCCTTCTTCAAACTTTAAACTTCTCTATATGAGAAATGTATTTTTAGAATAATATAATAACTAGTATCCCTTGAATCCCTCTAGATATCCAATAGAAATGCATGTCTTACTCTGAGGCTCCATATCCTTTGTCCCCTTAGAAGGGATCCTAGCCCATGAATGGGTACCAAAAATATTGAAGTTTGAGACATTTGGTTTCTTCTCACTACAAGCTTCAAGATGCAATTACCCATCTCTTTCAATGTCCTTTTTTTCCTCTCCACTACTCCATTATTTTGTGGATTGTATGGTACCATGTGTTGTATATCTATTCCATTTGTTGAACAAAGACTCTCCATGTACTTATTGACATACTCTACTCCACTGTCTATTTGAAGCCTCTTGATATTTTTCCCTGATTGATTCTCTACTAGTTCCTTGAATTCCTTAAATTGTTTGAAAACTTCAGATTTGAACTTAAATAAATATACTAATGTATAACTTGAGTAGTCATCAATAAATGTGAGAACACACCTTTCATTAATCATGTATGGGTGAGGGAAAGGAACTATAATTTCACATTACACCAGATCTAGGAGTGATGTTTCTCTCCAAGCTTTTCCTTTGTCAAACTTCTCCTTGGGATGTTTTCCAAGTATGCATCCCTGGAGAAATCCATCAACTAATTGTATGTATGGTATAAATTCAACCATTATCTCTTTACTTGGCTTCTCTAAATATCTGTAATTGAGGTGGCCAAACCTCTCATGCCACAACTTGCTCTCCTCATTGACATGGGTTAAAAGATAAGTAAAATAATATTTTGGAATAAGTGAGAGAAATAGTGCAACCTCAAATGGTGTTCCACTTCACAGATTGCTATCTTGGAACCATTTTTCATGTCGTAAACCACCATTGTTTTTGGAGTGAATTCTACCATTTTACCTGAACCTGAATGTGTGATTTTATAGATGGAGAGAATATTTACAAATAGCTTAGGAACATGAAGCACCTTGTGAAATATCCCATAGTAAATATCTACTTTTCCTTCTCCACAAACCTCAACAAAATAATCATCCCCCATCAAGGTAGATGGTCCAACACAAGCCTCCAAATGAGAGAAATAATGGGGGATGAAGCCATATGTTGTGTGGATCTTGAATAAATAATGAAAGTGTTAGCACAATATGTACCTACAACTAAAGAATGACCATCACCTTTTTCTTCAAGAGGCTTGTATCCTTGTGTATTCCTGGCATTATCTGAAATGTACTCCTCAATATGATGATGTTGAAGAGATTGCATCATGAGGTCAATGGTATTCTTCGTATATGCATTCTTAGGATGAAATCCTTTACTGTAGTAAGTACACTTAAGCATATCTTTAGTGTACTTTCTCCCTTGGAAGTTGTGGTCTCCTCAATGGTGTTTTGTTTTCCTTATTTCTTATTGCATGGTTCCTTCTTACCCTTTCTTTTCTTCTTTTTCTTACTTGAAGTCTCTTGAGCTGCAAGTGCATAGGACTTGGAGGACTTAAGAGATAAGCCTATTTTCATCATGAATAAATGGATCTATGAAATCATCCATAGAGGTTGTCTTCCAAGTCTTCCCATGGATAATTTAGTGGTATATAAAGAAGATACAAAGGCAGAGTACTCAGGCTCTAACCTTGAAATCACTGAAAGGATGAGTTGCTCATTGTTCTATTCAATGCCACAATATTTTACTTGTGAAATTAAAGTCTTGAATATTGATAAATATTCTTGTAAGGTATCAAAATTGCTTGGAACGAGTGCATTCAGTTCATTCTTTAATTGGTGACCTCTAATTGAATATGTTTTTTCCAAAAAAAACCTCCAACTTGGTCCATACCTCGTTGGGAGTTGTGCATGATTGGATATGGAAGTGTAAATCAAGAGCCATAGACAACCAAAAGATACCAAAGGCCTCATCCAATCCATTAAAGTACTTAGATTTTTACACACCTAAATTTGGTTCAACTTTTTTCCCCATAGTGACCTTGTAAAACCCTTTACACCATAGTGATCTTGGTTTTCCATTCAAAGTAATTGAATGGACTAAGAATGACTGGTGTATATGGTTGTTCCATTCTCTTTGGGATATTAAATATTTGAAAAACCTGAAATATAATGTTAGTTTTCATCACAATCCACTCTAGTGATCCAATACCATGTAGGATTTTAAGCACATGCCAATATCTAGTTGTGAGAAAAAACTGCACTAACAAAATTGGAAGAAAAAAGAGAAGGGAGAATGACATAACACTTGTAAAGACAATACTTTTGAAAAACAAATTCAAATTTCACTTGTATATTGATGCTTGACATGAGTACAATATATAGACTCTATGGGGAGAAAAATAAATGTGCATAAGGTTGGGGTCCTTTGTGCATGCACTAGTTAGATTTAGTTAATTCTTAATTAATCAATACCATGGGTCAATACCATGAGTCACTAATTGTAAATGATAATTTTGACTCCTTTAATAGTAAAGGAAATGTGCACTTCCTAAGGAGATACATTATCTATATTCAATTTGCATTAGTTTCCTAGTCAATGTCATATGTTAGACTCACTATAAATAGCACTACTAAAAATAGGTGACTGCTTAATTTTATGAATCGCTAAAAATAGACATGGATGTCACTTGTAAAGTGAAATCTTTTACATGTACTAAACAAAATCTAGAGTACTTGAAATTGTCGAAGGATGAGTACAAAATGTATAAGGAGTTATCTTTTAAATTTTCCTATGCATGTTTCTAGAAGGAACATATCCTTTTGTATGAGTGGTACAAATACCAAATTTACTAGTATATTATGGAATCTTCTATAACCACCCCAATTGCCTATATATACAAGGATTGTATGAATGCAAAAGGGGTGATGATTATAAGAGTTCTAAGTTAGTTATGAAGCGTTGTTCTCTGGAATGAGTTTTTTCCATGGCTTGTTCTATAATGATTAGCCTACTAATATATTGGAGAATTGTTCTTCTTATGTATGTGTTTGTGAAGTGTCTAGACAATCTGTATATTGTTCCCTTTATTGTGCATGTGTTATGTTGAATGAATGTGGTTAATTGATAACTAACATAATACACATTCTCATTAAATATTCAATTCATTGCACATGGAACATAATGCCCATGATACACACCTTAGGTGAGACCTCATTCCTTTGGAAGGTTGAATATGTTGATGCACTAGACTACATCAAGCATGTGTTGGATACCTTCTATAGATCACAAGTTTGTCATAAAGATAACAAATTGCAAATACTTCCTCTCATACATTATCACAAGCATGTATCACATCTCTGATGACTTAAATTTGTTAACTTAACACCATGGACAAAAACAACCAAGTTGAAAATGATCCCAAATCAAAACTTCTTGTCTCTTTTCTTCCAATCTGTTATAACCCTATGTTTCATAGGATCACATGGTGATTATTATCCCTTCTTCTAGTCACATTATGTTGTAAATAATATTTTGATTCTGCAAATGATTTACAAAAGAAAAAGAAAAGAAAAGAAAAAGAAAAAGAAAGAAAAGAAAAAGAAAAAGAAAGAAAAGAAAAGAAAAAGAAAAAGAAAGAGAAGAAAAGAAAAAGAAAAACAAAGAAAGAAAATACAAAAAATCAAAAGAGGGTATAAAAAATAGAAAAGAAAATGATAAAACCCCATGGAATAATTTGGCTTGATTTATAATGTCTAACCATGATCAAGCTCTTTCAATTTATGAAGATAAGATAGTGAATAAACTTGGTTAAACAATATATTCTTAGCCAAGTTAGATAGGTTAGTGAATAAGTTTGATCAAACAATTTAAGCTTGGTCAAATGTCTTAGGTTAGAGTATTTTTTTAACCCAACAGTTTAATATTGGCTATGGTCCTAGGTAATTAGATTAGGATATAGGTTAGAATGTCTTATTTCAATAAAATTGGTGAAATTTTGATTAAATGCCTTTGATTTGAGCTAAAATGATGTATTTTTGACCCCCTGGTGACAAAATGAAGAAAGGGTAAGCTGCAAAAGCCCATAAAATGATTATATCCTAAGTTTTGTGGTGACATGACAGTTTGGTGCTTTGTTCTAAAGGGC
>JASDQU010011564.1:173929-189987 GCA_032191745.1 Picea mariana | reverse complement strand
TGTCTCCCATCACATCCCATACACCCATTGTCCATTCAATGCCCTCCAATTTACACCTGAAAGGTCTGTTGGCAAATCAATCTAATCGGTCATTACCGTTACCCGTCTGACTCACCATACGCTCCATAACAGACACCCCATTCAACCTTTTAACTCCATTTTTTCACCATTGTGCATTGTTCATCGATCCAGACTCAGTCGATTCTATCATTTCCCATTCTCTAGATAACCTTCATCGAGCTTACAGTCAACAAACCGCCATTAAATCCTGGTAAACACAGATTACACATTTTTCGTTTGCAGGTATCCATTTGACGATGGTGCCCAAACCCAAATCTTCTGAGATTGTAGAAAATCCTTTCCTCCCTCCTCCCATCGATCTAGATCATATCCCCTTGGCTGAAAAATACTATTTAATTGCAGAGCCGAAGTGTGAATTCGACTTCTTCAAATTACACTTCTGGCTCAAGGATGTTTTTCTAGATCAGAGCGATGAGATCGAGCTCTAGGAATCTAACCTTCCACTGTATCTTTTCCCGAGACATACCATTTTCCTGAATTTTCCCTGAAATGAGAAGCACACTACGTTCCGGAACAAAGGTTTGTTGCTTCTTCATTTGGAGAAATGCTTTTCACCATCACCCCTGAAACGATAAATCAAATATTGCATATACCTAAATATGACTCTGCCTCTCCCTTCTCCATTGAAATTTTGACCGGGCTTTACCAGAAACTATATTTCCTATAGAGAGCTCAAATATTTGAAATTTCCCTTCCTGAAAATGCCCAATTACCCAAGAAGAATCGCCCATACCATTCTTCCATTTTCTCAGTTAAAGGAAACCAGATCATCTCCTCCCTGTGTTGTCTACTAGGTTACTATTCAGACGAGTGGGTAGATGAACCCATTCTGGGTTTTCTATCCATATTCTCCACTGAAGAAAAGGATACTACACAGTTTTTCTACAGTCAGTTTCTAGCTTACAACATCCATGAACAGTTTTTCAAGTTTTCTACAGAAGGTATGTTCAGGTCTTCTTCAATATTGGTGTACTTGTTCCTATTTTTCCAAGATGACAAGTTCTCCTTCTCCCAGCAGAAGTTGGACCAATATGGTAACCCTCAACCTATGACCTCTTGAACTTACATAGTGAGGAAGAACTCATCTGAGTTTAATTTCAACATTTCATCGACTAATTTTACCATCCAATGGTATGCATTCTTAGTGGAAGAACAAAATCAAGGATAAAGGAGGAAATTCAGAGAATTTTACATTTGTCAGACCTAGCTAAAACAAGGGACTAGTACCTCTACCTAGATCATACAAAATTTAGAATCTATGGATGTGAATTAACCCCTTACAAGTTACCAAAGTATTTTCCTGTCAGGATATTCGCTCTAGAATATATCAGACAAATGATAAATTCAGATGATATTCACTTTGTATATTTCAAGAAGAAACAACAGCTCAAGATCAAAGGTCAGATAGGTTCTTTCATCTGCAACAATAGAGCTGCAAAGGAATAAGCCAACAAGTTGTTAAAGGAAATGAATTTCAGTCAAAGTTTCCCATGGAACTATGACCCACGTGGCATCATTGCAGAAACCAGGTTAAAGAACAATATTTCTCCCTATGCTCATGTGCCCAAAACTGAAATTAAGAAATTCATGAACCAGACATAGTGGGAGGAAAACACTCTGCTAGACACAGAGAATAATCTTTCACCTTCCAGCGTCAGGCAAACACGTACTCCACAGGTACCAGCAAAGAAGAGAGCCAGGAAGGAAGTATCTCCCTCAATCACAGAAGTCTCAGTGTAAGACTTCCAAGTCTACAGGAAGAGGCCCAAGACTAGCCATACACATGACAGGTCCAGAGAATAAGAAAATAAGTCCACCACAGTTATGGAGGGACCACACTTATCACTTTTCTCAAGCAGCCAGCAAACGATTTCCACTTCCTCATCCAGGAAACAAAAAGATACCACATTCTCAACTAAATCCTCACAGGAGCCTACAGGACTCAACATCTTTAAGTATAATTTGATCAAAAAGAAGAATGAATCATTGACCAACAACACATATGCACAGTTTTGGAAGTAGACATCAACAACACAGCATAGGTTACTTTATTCCTTTGACACAGAAAAAGGAAGGATGCACATGGAATTCTTGTAGCAACAAGTGCCTCACCCCAAGGTAATTTCTAACTACAAGAGGTCAATGTTTGAGTTTGATATAAAAGAGGTGCATCCAACTGATCAGATGGATATGCACAGAAAAAATGGGGAGATTATTTTCTCCACCCTTGCAAATATGTCCATGACTGCTGCAAAGTTGCAATTTTCCTTAAACAATGTCCAGTCTTAGTTGAAGTTGGAGAAGATATCTTCCCTAGAAAAAGATAACAAGATTAAATATCTGGAGGAGATAGTACTCAAGATTGGATATGATCCATCAAATGTTAAAGCGGTTGAGGGGCTATTAAATATGAATAATGTTGATATAGCATCCTTAAGGAAACAACTGAAAATCCCAGCCACAGAAGACCCACAAGCAAAGGAAATGGCTGAGACTGAAGGTCACAAGGAGGAAATGTTGAAATTAATCATGGAGAAGAATGTGTAGATCAAGGAGATGGAGGCTGAGCTAAAGAAACTGGTCAAGGAGAAAGAATAGAGTGTTCCCATGAATGTCATCCCACTACAAGAAGTCCCTATCACAGGAGCCAGTACAATATCAATAGCACCTACATAAGAAATTCCATCAGCTATTCCAGTGACAACTCTAGATGCATCAGACAAGTTGGCAAATTCAATGGAGGAAATGTCCCTGCAAGTGTTGGCACAGGGATAGACCCACGGTTCAGCTCCAAGAGCGCACTGGCAAGCCCTAACTACTGGCCCTTTCAGTAGCACCTACGAAGCAGATGCAATCTCACCCGAAGAAGTTATGAGGGGGTTGTAGGATAAAAATGTCTACAACCAAAGGGAATATCAAGTGGATCTAACACAAGAACAACACAACATTCATATATCACTTATCAACTTAGATATATTATGCACATCTACTTATCAGATCTAAAGCATTAATGAAATCACAGTATATCAATGACAGACACAAAGTACCAATCACACACACCACAAAATATATGTGGTTCACCCTCTCTCTAGGGATATGTCCACATAGTTGTGCTATAATATATTAAGGTAAAGCATACAGTTCTTATCTACACTTTTAGCTAGCAATTATCCTCTCTTCTCCTCTCTTTATCTCCCCTCCCTGCACACCCAGCTGCAGGGTTGATCTTCGTACCCAGCTGAAGATCTTACAATCCAAAAGGATTTTGTACTTAGCACTTCTCTCTCATACAATACTCTTCTCTCAACCAACTTGATACCAACAACAATAATAACAATATTATCATACCAACCCAAAGTACCAACCCAAACTAGGCCATCATGACCTCTATTTATACATTACAATAGCTCACCGACAACCTTAGGCTGAAACCTAGGTTTCCAAAACCCTAGGTCAACTTGACCCATATTTTCAGGGCTTCGCCAACCTGTCTTTCCGTTCTTCTCACGCAGTGCTCCAAAGAATCCAACGGTGGATTTTTCTACTTGCTGAGTTGTCTACGATCCTTCCTCCTTGCTTATCTGTCATCCCCAATCTCCTCTTCCAATGGCTTTCTTCCTTGGGCTTCGCTCCATCTTTTCTGTTCTTTTGTTCACTTCGACCCAATAACAGTCACTGTGTCTTCCATACAGCTCGTATTCTCCCTTTTCTTCCTTGATCTTCACATACTTTCATAACCAAGGGCCAACAGGCCCCCAAAACTCACATGTGACTCATTTTGAGGCACTTCATATTTGAGCTTCATGTTTTGCTTTGAATCTAGGATGCATAGTGCAACCTCTACATTCTTCTCTTTGCCTCCTCTCCATCCCTTGTGAAGACTGTCTTTTCTGTGTCTAGTACCCAGTTTCAACTACACCTGCTACCTAGACCCTTTTCTTCATGCTTTCACTAAGAGCGGCAAGGCAGATGGTTGTCATAGTACAACTTCAGTCGACTCCCATTCACTAATCCTTCCTTCCATTCTTCGTTCAGAGTCTTCAATTGCGCAGCTCCTCCCTCTGTAACATAATTGATCTCGTATGGTCCTAGCCAATGTGTTCTGAACTTTCTAGGATGTTTTATGAACTTGCTGTCATATACCAGTACTAGATCACCTTGCTTGAATGCCTTCTTCTTGATGTGCCTATCATGATAGGCCTTATCTCTTTCCTTCTGAAGCTGCTGATGGAATCCTGCAATGAATCTATCTTCTTCCAATTCAACCAACTGTGCAAGCCTCTCATGAACAACATTGGGCTCATCCATATCTGTAAAGGTAGCAATTCTCAAGCTTGGAACTAGATATTCCATTGGAACAATAGCTTCAACACCATATACCATTTTGAATGGGGTCTGCATTGTTAACTTCTTGCAAGTGGCTCTATAGGCCCATAACACTGCTATTACTCTTAGATCCCAATCATCTCTGTTCACACAACAACTCTTGGTTAGTGTTGTCTCCAAGATCTTGTTGAATGCTTCAACTATCCCATTTTCTTGTGGATGGTACGTTGTGCTCTTCTGATGGTGGACTATAAATTCTTCAGTCAAGGCTTCAACTGTCTTATATATGAAATGTGTTCCTTGATCACTCATAAGGATCTTTGGGCATCCAAACCTGGTTATGATGTCATCAAATATGAAGTGTACAGTTGTAGTTGCACTAAAGTCCTTGACTACTCTTGCTTCAGCCCATCTAGTCAAGTATTCTATTGTTGTAATTATGTACCTTTCTCCTGTACGCTTTCCCGATGGCTTTATAGGTCCAATGAAGTCAATGGCCCATTTTTCGAATGCTTGTAGGGTCAATTGCGGTGCTAATGGAATTTCGTCTCTTCTGGATGGTTTCCCAACTCTTTGGCATACATCGCAAGCTCTAGAATAGTCTTTAGCATCTCTGTGTAAAGTAGGCCACCAGAGGCTAGCTCTAAGAACCTTCTGCGTAGTTGCTTTCCCTACATAATGTCCTCCTGTGATGCCTTCATGAGATTCTGCGAGGATCACTGGTTGTTCTACCTCCATAACACACCTTCTCAATATCTCATCCGGTCCCATCTTGTATAGATGTCCGACTATAAGTGAGAAATATGAAACGCACACCACTAGATCTTTCTTCTGAGGAATTGTATATTCACTGGGTGACATTCCTATTGATATTAATTGGATTATCTTTGTGAAGTGGTCATCAATCTTTCTAATGGCCAGTAGATGTGAATCTGGTAGGGTATCCTCCAAACTAGTTGGCTCTTCTCCATGTTCCAACCTTGATAAGTGGCCAGGACCCTTGTTCATTCTCCTTGGATTTACTATGATCTCAAAATAATATTATTGAAACAACAAAAGCCATATGCATATTCCCCTCCCCCTCAACACTGGCTTGTTGAATAGGTACTTCAATGCGGAATGATCAATAAACATTTTAAAGTGTCCTCCCAACAAATAGTGGCGAAATTTTTGCAGTGCATACACCATGGCTAATCCCTCTCTTTCAGTAGTGGTATAATTAATCTCAGTTGTAGATAGCTTCTTGCTAGAAAAGGCTAACGGGTGGGCAATGTCTGTTGTTCCTGGTTATGCTAACACAACTCCCAATGCAATGGATGATGCATTGACATGCACATGAAACTCCTTGGTCCAATTTGGGAAAACCATAATGGGCACAGTAACCATGTTCTTTTTCAGTGTGTCGAAGCTCTGTTGGAATTCTTCTATCCAACTAAACTCAGAATCCTTATTCAACAACTTCTCCATGGGCACTGTAATCTGAGCATAGCCCTTAATGAACTTTCTGTAGTACCATGTGTGTCCCAACGTTGTGCGCAGCTGTTTGACTGACATAGGAGGGGGTAGATCAACTATAATAGCAATTTTGGATGGATCTACTAGAAATCCTTGCTTGCATACAATATGACCTGATAGCACGCCAAATGGTGAAAATAAAATACATTTCTTCAGGTTCAAATCAATTTGACATTGCCTGCATTTATCCAACATTAGCCTTAAACATTCAATGTGATTTTTCAATAAGCTAAAAACAGTCCAATCATCAAGGTATGCTTCTAAAAATTTATGCAGAAATTCCTTGAATGCTTCGACCACCACCCTGGAAAACATGGTTGGGGAATTATTCAATCCGAATGGAATCACTAATATTGGTAGGATCCCCATTGTGTTGCAAATGTGGCCTTATGGTGGTCTTCCTTGGAAATTTGGATTTGATGGTATCCTGAAAATCCATCTGTAAAAGAATATACTTCCTGGCCTCACACATTATCTAACACTTCGTCAGTGAATGGTGTAGGGAAGGGGTAATGCAAACAAGCATCATTCAGCTTCTTGAGATCTATGCATATCCTTATTTCTTTTGTTTTCTTGTCTTGCACCACCATAGGGATTATCCACTCTGACTCTTCAACAGGTTCTATAATTCTCGTTTCCAGCATTCTGTCAAGCTCAATCTTTACTTTCTCCTTATATTTGGGGTTTAGTCTGTAAGGTATCTATTTGAATGGTCTAGCATCTAGCTTCAAATGGATCCTCATCTCTCCCGTAGGCCCTTTAATTCCCATCATATCAGTGAACTTGGTCAGAAACAAGTCCTGATATTCATGCAGTAACTCTATAATTTTTTCAATGGTAGCAACATCCCAATAATCTCCAACGTTTGCAAACTTTGGTGTCTGATCTGTTCCAATATTGACTTTCTTGATCTTGATCGGATGTCCAATGAATGGTATCTCAACTCCTGGTCCTTCCACATCTCTTTGGCCTTTTGTTTCTGCGATGTTCACCTTCCTTGGATCATCGTCTTCATCAACATTGATGTTGTAACAGCCTTGCAGTTTCTGGAGAGGCGCAGTCCATTCATCCTCTTCTTGTTCTAAGGAAAGGATAGATACCTCCTCGAATACTTTCTGTCTCACAACCTACAGTGCTTTATCTACTAAATGATATTTACTTTCAAGTAAGAAGAGGGTTACAAAATTCTGAGTCATACCTTTCCAATCTATAGTGATGAGGCATAGTTCTTCTTGAAGGTACCAGTTGATAGGTATCGTGTCCAGCATGTTGATGAATCTGTGCACCCATTGTTCTTGAGGAATGTTTCTCTAGGATTCCTCATAGCTTCGCACATGGTCCTTTGGGAAGCTTTGACCTGTGTAGTGAACTTTTCAGCCTTCTATTTGTGATGAGAATCGCATTGCCATCAGAGTACGACATTGTACCCAATCTATAATATTACTTTTGTGTGTCCCCCACCATCTTGTTGGTTTGGATTTCAAGGCCTCATCCATTGCCAACAACCTCTGTTGTGTTGGTACACTTGCTTCAAATTCAGATAGGAAGGCTTATAATGGATTCAGACCATCAAATGTGGGTAAGTTACTTACTGTTGTGTCGATCCAGCGAACTTCTCTGGTTAATCTAGCACATCTCCTTGTAGATACTTCATACATCTGGTTCTGCTAGTTCTCTAGTGCTTCTTCTAAGTCTAATGAGCATGCATTGTCACTTCACCATATTAGATTCCCATCAGCTGTAGGATTAATGTAATCTCATTGTTTGGTTATTAGTTTATATATGTTTTCTAGTGGATATGTGTGGTCTTCTTCTCTAATAGGTTCTGTGTACCGTTGACCTTCATTTGGCTCTAAAGGTGTGATGACCCTAAGGCCATCTCCTTCAAAATTCATATGTATTTTCTTTAAGTCAACAACAATAGAGTTATTGAAGGTCCAATCAATTCCTAACATCGCAGGGTAAGGGAAACTATCATCAACTATTTCAATTACCTCAAAATATGCAATTGTTCTTACTCCATCAATGTCCACAGGGACATGCTCCAATCGTCCAAATGGGATGACAGCTTGCTAGTCAGCCATCCTAAGCCTAATGGGGGAATAGATAAACTTCAGTTTTCCCATCAGTGCCTAGGTTTTCTTCGTCAAGAAATTGACCTTCGACCCTAAGTCGAGGACTACATAGTCTATCTCATACTCTTCTATTTGAGAATTCAAATGTAATTCCTTATTTGTCCTTCTCTTCTTACCAATTTGGTATAATTCCTTATTCAGTAAGGGATTTATCTTTCCTAGCTCATATCATCTAATTAAATTTTGTAATTCTTTTACAACACTTTCATCCTGAACCAACTTAATACAAGTGTATAAAAATTCCATGATCTTGCTTGCCTCTTTTCCTTCTTTTGGCAAAGTAGACTGATCAAATTCCGGAGGCATTCCATATTCTCTCACTTCTGGTCTTGTCTTTGATTTAGAGCCTTGGATTACTCTGAATTCTTTCCTGGCTTCCTCAAACATCTGTCTTTCTTTCCTTGCATCAAACATTTGTGTCTTCTCTGTAGCTTACCTGATCCCTGAGTCTTCTGTAATATTCCCTTTAGTTATTCTATCATCTCCTATGACAGCACCTCCTCTTTTTATAACAATGACTCTAGGTTATTCTCCGTGAGGTTCAGCATAGATCAATTTCACTTGCGGGTTCCACTGAGGTCCTCGTCTTTCTTGAAGCTTAGCTAGAAGCACATGAGAATCTTCTATAACATGGTCAAACGAGTTGCAATAGTTGCAAGTGGTACAAGGGTTATGAAAATACCTTGCAAGGTGTCCTGGTTATGTGTAGTTATAACAGATGATCTGTCCTTGGCCTTGACCCATTCCTCTTGCTCGTCTTTTTCCTCTGAATCCACCACAAGGATTGAAGTTTCATCTCCTAGGAGAGTTGTACTACGTAGTGTTTCCTTCTTGCTGTACTTCGCCTTGAATCTTATATATGTATCTTTACCTTTCATGCATGAGATCATAAGCCCTGCAATCCCTATCATCATTTCCTACGGACATAGAGAATGTACAATACAAATTTGTAGGTGTATGAACATACTTTTTCATATAATAACACTCACAAGTATGATGTTTGTTTCTGCATACCTCGTACTAGGGTAAGGTGACTTGCTTCAAGGGGATTGGAGCTCTAGAAGATAGGTATTCATTGAATAGATGGAAGTGTTCCTTGTCATGGCCTTCCAATCTATATCTGACACACTAGATGTTTTCTCTTTTATCTTTTCCCTTGTCTTTCTTCATATCTTCGACCTGTAGAGACAAACTAGTTAGATGACTCAAGATCTGGCTCATACCTGAGTTGGATTCTCCAATAGGGGATAATTCTAGATTCATGGAGAT
The DNA here is from genome assembly GCA_032191745.1 of Picea mariana. Taxonomy (NCBI): domain Eukaryota; kingdom Viridiplantae; phylum Streptophyta; class Pinopsida; order Pinales; family Pinaceae; genus Picea; species Picea mariana. The sequence goes on along the minus strand of JASDQU010011564.1, from coordinate 180,661 downwards.
CTCCAACGCCTCAGCCTGCGAAGAAATCTTCTATTGCATTAGGGGAACTCTGATGTGTGGTAGAAGGGCATCAATGAACCATTCCTTGTTTTGCTTGTCTGGGATCTAAAAATTCAATCGGCCTGTTAAGGTCTTGAATCTCTGATCGAACTCCCAAACAGGTTCAGACACCTTCTTCTTGATCACTTTCATCTCTATGATACATTGGGATTCTGACTTAGGTTTCTTGAATTCTGTAATCAATGCATTCTTGATATGATTCAATGACTTAGTTTGTGCAAGTCCTTGGACAAGTTTCATGTACCAACTCAGTGCGCAATCTCTGAGAGTTGTACTGAACTGAATTCTTTTGACAGCTTCATCTGTGACCTTAATATTCCATATGGATTCACATATAAACTAGTGATGATCAAGATCTTCAGATCCATCTCCCCTAAAGATAAGGAGTCTCATCTCATCTGTCATAGATGTTCCTAGGGTTCTTGACTGAATATGCAGTGGACTACTATTGACAGTGCTTTGGATGCTCTAGTGACTGAGATTACTCTGGTTTCTTAATAATATTGTATTGATAGAAGGGATAACAATACTTACTTCGATGGTCTGCACAGTTTCTAAGGTTTCACATTCTCCTCGGCGAAGCTCTTCAGCTTTTCCTTCCTCTACCCTAGTGGGTTCTAAATGTTCTTCGTCTATCAATTCTACTTCTTCTCCTCTATAGAAACCTTCCTCCCCGTAGTTCTGCTTAAATAGGTTCTCAAGATGAACTTCTCTAAATACTCTCCCACTGCGTGTATGTTCAGCCTCTTTGTCGTTGTCCGAATTTTTGAACATTAGCCTTTCTTGATCCGCCCAATCTATTGTGTCTTCAAGATGTTCTTCTCATGCAACAATATCTTGATTATGAGCTTCAGAAAATGAAAAAATTTCCCTCAGGTTCCTTTAAATAAATATCTCTTAGCTTGGTTGTATGATTCTACTCTGTCAACAACAAACTCTATGATGTACCCTCAAATGGTACTATCAAACCAATGATCTATTGCTCGTGATATGGTGTTATCAACTCTCTTGACCTTCTTGATCAACTCCGACGTCCAAGCCACAGGAAGTCTAGATCAGATCTTGAACTAGGTATCTGCTAATCTATCTAGCCACTCATATAGCTCTTGATGGATTCCTCCAAAGAGAATCTTGTGAATATCGGTAAAGATATATTTCTCTTACCAATCCTCTGAACTAAGATTAGGGTTCTTGTTCTGGGATTCAGCGAAGTCCTTCTCTTGATATTCTATCCACTTTTGAATCTTTGTCTTCGATGGAAACCACCTTGACATTCCCTCAAAAAGATTCTTGTCCCAGCAACATAACCATTTGCTGGCACAGGGGAAGACCCAGGGTTCAGCTCCAAGAGTGCACCAACAAGCCCTAACTACTGGCCCTTTCAGCAGCACCTGTGAAGCATATGCAGTCTCACCCAAAGCATTTATGAGGGGGTTGCAGGACAGAGATGTCTACAACCAAAGGGAATATCAAGTGGATCTAACACAAGAACAACACAACATGCATATATCACTTATCAACTTAGATCTATTCTGCACATATACTTATCATATCTAAAGTAGTAATGCAATCACATTATATCAATGACAGACACAAACTACCAATCACACACAACATAAAATATACGTGGTTCACCCTGTCTCTAGGGATACGTCCACAGAACTATGCTATAATATATTAAGGTAAAGCATACAATTCTTATCTGCACTCTGAGCTAGTAGATCTCCTCTCTTCTCCTCTCTTTCTCTCCCCTCCCTACACACCCAGCTGCAGGGTTGATCTTCACACCCAGCTGAAGTTCTTACAATCCAGAAGGATCTTGTACTCATCATTTCTCTCTCACACAATACTCTTCTCTTAACCAACTCAATACCAACAGCAATAATAACAATATTATCGTACCAACCAAAAGTACCAACCCAAACTAGGCCCTTGTGACCTCTATTTATACATTACAATAGCTCACCGACAGCCTTAGGTCGAAACCTAGGTGTCCAAAACCCTAGATACAAAAACCCTAGGTGTCTAAAACCCTAAGTCAACTTGACCCATATTTTCAAGGATTCGCTAGCCTGTCTTTCCTTTCTTCTCACGCATTGTTCCAAAGCATCCAATGGTGGATTTTTTCTCTTGCTGAGTTGTCCATGATCCTTTCTCCTTGCTTATCTGTCATCCCCGATCTCCTCATCCAATAACTTTCTTCCTCAGGCTTCGCTCCATCTTTTTTGCTCTTTTGTTCACTTTGACCCAATAATAGTCACTGTGTCTTCTGTGCAGTTCAGATTCTCCATTTTCTTCCTTGATCTTCGCATAATTCCATAACCAAGGGGCAACAACAAGGACAAGAAATCAAAAGACTGGAGGGTGAGATTAATAACCTCTAAAATTTGAAAGCCACATTTTAGTCTAGCTACAACACAGAGATGAACAAATGAAAGAGGCTCAAGAAAGAACTACGGAAAGAGACAATCATGGCCAAGACACTATTAGAGGCCAAGTAAAAAATTTGGATGGACATTTTCCAATCAATGAGAAAGATATGGCCCCTGATAAATATTGTGTTTGAGTAGCACGAGCTTGTGCAAAGAGCCAGACAAGCCATTGACAAGATAAAGGAAGAATTAGGAGAAAAGACTACTGAGGCCATTGACAAGATAAATATTAATGCAGCTTCTGTGAACCCTCAAATAACTTGATCCAGACCTCCCAGCCCTACATCTTCTACATACTTTGTCACTTCTCCTCCAATCGTACAAATTGTTATTCAGCCTCCTCCACTATTCATGGAAGCAAGATATGCTCCCCTAGTGTTAGTTTCTCCCTTACATGCCATGCCATAGGACTATCAAACCAGAATTCCTCAGTTTGATGGTACTGGACCTCTTAATGCACAACAACATGTGGATAAAATGAATGATTACTTTGATTTGCAGGAAGTTGATGAGGCAAATGTCCAGATGAGACTTTTTGCACAAATCTTAACTGGCAATGTCAAAAAATGGTTCAAAGAATTATGCACTGATAGCATTGTTGATATTGTTTCTTTTCACAGAATTTTTCTCGACAAGTGGGAGGTAAAGAAAAACCCTCTCCAAATTTTATCAGAATATGAAAATATAAAAAGGAATCAAGGGGAAACAGTACATGACTACTATATTCATTTCAATAATCTCTATAATGAAATTCATGTTGATATCAAACCTCCTCAAGGTTTTTCCTTAATCAAGTTCCCTGATGGATTTGATGTCGATATGTCCTCCCAACTGAGAGAAAGAAATTTTTCTGCTTTAGAAGATATGCAGAAAAGTGCAGTGAGTGTTGAAGAAAATATATTATCTAGAAGAGCCAGGCAAATAACATAAATAAGAGTTACAATTAAATATGAACCTTCTACTTCTAATTCAGACACAAAAATTGATTCTTTAGTGAGGACCATGGAGAGAATGATGGATAGATTGCAAATCAATGATAGAAACCCTCCTAGAGAAAATCAGCCTGCTCCTCAAATTCAAAATCAAAATTTCAGAAGGAGCCCTCCCTAAATCAGACAGAGAGAGCCCAAAGATCAAAGGGAACAAAGAGGTCATGATCAACAGATTAGGCCACCNGAAGAGGAATGGAATTCCACAAACAATATAATCTGAGAAGGAAAAATTCTAATGAAAACCCAACTAAGAAGGTTGTTGAAACAAACAAAGTTTTTGAAGCTAAGAAAACCTCAGATACTTCTCCTAAGAAAGTTCCCGAAAATAATAATTCAGAGACTCCTGCAAAAAGAACTCATGAATTTTCACCAGGGACAGTTCAGACCAAGGTTGCATCCACAAGTCATCCCAGCACTCCTACACAGAAAACTGTGACTAACAAATTAGAATTGTAGAGCCAAAGAAGAACTTCAACCACTTTCATCTTGGAAAGTGAATTGGCCAAACTGAAGATTCCTATTCCTCTAACAAAACTAATAAACAAAGATGCTTATAGGTCAGAGGTGATCAAAGCATTAAGCATTGAACCGGGAGTAGGCACAAAATCATTAAAGATATTGTGAATGTTGTTGATGATCAAACTGAGTTGTTGTTTGGTCTTGAGGTTGAGGGACAAACTAACAATGGTTTTGTTCCTCCTTTATATATTAGTCTGAATATTCATGACAAGACATTACATAACGCTATGTTGGATTCTGGTGCTTCTCACAATCTTATGCCCAAGGCTATGATGGAGAAGTTGGGGCTTCATATCACCAGTACGTACACAAACTTATAATACTTTGACTCCAGGAAGATTAAATGTATAGGTCTGATTAAATATCTATGTATTACCCTGGTACAGATCCCAGCTAAGAGCATGGTCATGGATATTGTGGTTGCAGACATTCCTTCGAAATATGGTATGTTATTATCTAGATCATGGGGTGTTAAGTTAAAGGGCACTTTGCAGTTAGATATGTCTTACGCCACCATCCTTGTATTTGGACAACAAAGAATATTGTAAAAAGAGACTCTGATGAAGTACATGGTCAACAGTCAAGAGAAGCCACATAACTATCCCCTGTACTCTGTTCATTCTAACCTGGACTCCTTCATTTTATATAATGATGGTAACTTGGAGAGTCAAATTGCACAGTTGGAAGATAATGCATCTGGCATGGAAAAAAGTAAAGCAATCACTGAGGAAAGTAATACTGTGATAGCAGAAACTGATGAACCAAAAAAAAACTTATGGAGTATGGATTTTGATGGAGATGTTAGAAAAGAAGGAGTTGGAGCTAGAGTGTGGGTGCATAATCATAAAGCAAGGTATTCAGAAAATTACTCTTATAAATTAAATTTCTAGTGCACCAATAACATAGCTGAGTACGAGGCATTGATGCTTAGCCTGAAGTTGTTGAAGAAACTTGTTGCCAAAAGGATTATGGTAAGGGGTGACTCTAAACTAATCATCAAACTAATTAAAGGTGAGTATGCCGCTAAACACCCTAGGCTCAAAGCTTATAGAAATGTTGTTTGGATTTTCTAGAATGTTTCACTGAAATTGACTTGTAAGTTATTCCCAAAGGTTAGAACATAATTGCAGATGGATAGGCTACTTCTAAAGCTACATAAAAAATAACTTTGTATCCAAATAACCAATACACAGTAGGGGTGAAATGTAGGTCGACTGTTCTAGATAATATCAGGTACTGGCAAGTATTTGTCAACGATGAAGAAATTGAGGATTTCCTGAAGTCTAAAAATGATTTTGAGTGTACAAATATATATGTAGATAGCGATGATGATAGTGTAAATAAGTCAGACTTAGAAAAGGATAGTGTAAATAAAGTAGATTCAGATGAAATAAATGAAAAAGATGAAGACTCAGATATTTTGCAATTGAAGAATAAATTTTTACCTAGAGGTTTGGTTCCTTTAGAAGAGTTGTTTGATTTCAACGATGTAGCAAAAAAGGCAAAGATTGAACCTAGTGGAAAGGAGGTTGAGGAATGTAATACAAGAACAGAGTAAAAAACGAAAATGATAAAATTATCTAAATCTTTACCCCCCGAGAAAAAACACAAATATATTGAAATGTTTAAGGAATTTGTAGATGTCTTTGCTTGGAGCTACAAGGATTCAAAGTCTTATGACACCAATACCATACAACACAAAATCCCAGTAAAAGAAGAACATAATCCTTTCAGGAAGAAACTTAGGAGAATCAATCCAAAGTTACTGCCCCAAATAGAAAAAGAGATTAAAAATATGTATGATGCCAAAATAATAATCCCCTTAAGATTTTCAAAATGGGTTTCCAACCTGGTTCCCACCATAAAGAAGACTAGAGAAATCAGGCTTTGCATTGATTTCAGAAACCTCAACAAGGTTTCCCTCAAATACAACTATCCTCTACCTAAAATGGATCACATATTACAAAAGTTAGTTGGAGCCAGTAGAATCTCTTTGCTAGATGGTTTTTCTGGCTATAACCAAGTCCTTGTCTGTTGGATCATGTTGTCATTGATGCCAATGGTTTGATTGATTGATGTCAAGTGATTTATTGATGTCAAAGGATTGATTGATTGATGATTGATGTAATATAATATGTATTTTCCTTGATGAGAATGCATAGATGAAGATGGATCAATGAGTTTTCATTGATATGATGAAGATGGATCAATGAGTTGTCATTGATACATGATGAAGATGGATCTTTGTGGTTTCATTGTTATATGATGCATTGTTGGAAAAATGTATAGATGACTCATTATTGTCTTATCAAGATTGATAAGGTGCACAAATGGATGAACTCCAAAGTGGTCCCCTTATGGTGAAATCCCTCACGGGAAGACGCTTTGCGGATTGAGTTATCCTAGAAGAATGGTTGGAGTACCCTTGCTCTCATTATTTTCTTATCATGACTGATAAGGTGCACAAATGGATGAACTCCAAAGTTTTCCCCTTATGGTGAAAGCCCTCACGGGAATACGCTTTACGGATTGAGTTATCCTAGAAGAATGGTTGGAGGACCCATGCTTGTATGTGGAATAATGAGATGAAGATCAAGGAAATTGTTGGTGAAACTATACTATATGGATAGTGCTTGTCATGCCATTTCCAGTGGTATGTGGAATGTCACATAACTCCTCATGGTTTGAGAGTTATGCCCTTATGAAGATGAAGGACCCCCACATGAAGG
>JASDQU010011564.1:144711-168249 GCA_032191745.1 Picea mariana | reverse complement strand
GAAACTTTTACCATAGGTACCTTGATACGTCTTCTAAATACCATAGGTACCTGAAAATAACATAACTTAGAACACATCACCAAAAGACTTCATACTCCCTTGAAATCTGTCCTTCTTTGCTTCTGATTCCTCTGAAATTCGACTTGCATATCAAATGAATGTATAATGATATTTATTTATACCATTTATGTCACTTACTTTTAACATTAGGGTCGACCTGACACTTTCTTATCTTGCAATTCTTTCTTTAATTATCTTCAGGGCCTACGTGTACTTCCTTCTTCAATTCACTTTGTCATCTTCAAAAATTCATTTCTCCTCAACCATGAAGATCCACATGACGTGCCACATACCACTGGAAACAACATGATGTATATTATCCATCCATGGTTTTTGTATCTGCATGTGCATTGTCATTCATGTCCAAATACCTTCATCAATCTTGCGGTCCAAAACCCATGACTAGGGTTGACATCAACGACAACAACCAATCTTCCAACAATCTCCCCCTTTGTCACTAATGGAAACACTCATGCTCCCCCTATCATCATGATCCCAATTTTTCTCCCCCTTTGAAATCAATGGAAAAGGTTAGGGCTCCCCTCCCTGATTTTAATGGCAAAAGGTAACTCTCTTCTTTGGGGCTGCTCCCCCTGAACATGTGGCACTCTAATATTTCATCCTTATTTTTGGTCTTTGAGACTTTTTCTTCCTTGGAATCCTTTTGTGTGGCTTCTATATTCTCTCTCTTCTTCATGCCTAGGATGTATATGTTGTTCGGTCTTCTTGTTGTAGTTGCAACCAATCTTCCTTAGTTATTTTCTCTGATTTTACATTTTCGGGAGTCAAAAGTAAGAGTGTATCCTTGATCACATATTTTGCTGAAAATGAGGAAATTATGCTTCAGATATTCAGCCAATAGAACTTTTCTTGCTTTTACATTTTCACTTCCAAGATTTACAGTTCCTTTTCCAATTATTTTGGTAGATGAGTCATCTCCAAATGCAACATTTCCACCCTTTTTCTTCAAGATGACAAATTTNATTTATTTCCTTTTCCATGTTGTAGTTGGTATACAGACATTTTGCATACGATTATATTCCTTCATCTCACTGCAATCTCTTGCTTTATGACCAAGATTATTGCACTTGTAACATACAATATTTTGATCCATTAATGGGTCAAATGAATTATAATGTATGTTGATAGGCCTAATAAAATTTCCATATCTACTATTTTCACCATTCATGTAGCTTGCATAGTTATTCCTTTCATTGATTCTACAATTGATTGCCTTGTGTCCAAAATTTCCACAAGTATAACAATGTCCAAGAAAAAAATCTTGATATCTAGGAGTAAGTGATCTTGTTTGTGGTGTGGTCCATCTGGGTTCACGATCTATTCTTCTATAGTTTTCTTAATAATTATTACTTTCATACCTGATGGGAGATGATCTTCTTGATGTCTCTTTCCTTCTGAATTCTAGTCTTCTATCTTGTTGTTCAACTTGTTCTGGAGTGTTGGTTTCATCATTTTCAAATTCCTTCTCTTGTTTTGTTGTCTTCAAACTATCATTGTATCATAGTCCTGTCTTGTCATTTGGAGATATTTGACTGCTAAGGATCTCATCTAATTTTCCATTTCTTTTTTAGAACTTCTTCAACTTTTCTATTGTCAATAGCATCTCCCCTTTTGTGTGATCCAATTCTTCTTTCAATTTCTCATAATCTTCTAATTGTTCCTTCAAGTTATTAATGGTCTTTCAAGCTTGTAATTCTCTTCTTCACAACTACTCAATTCACCTTTTAGTATTATGTTTGTGTTTCTAAGATTGATATTTTCAGTTTCAACATGCTTCAACTTTTCAATATTCTCATCTTCTTGTTCATTCTTTGCATTGTATTTGTATCCCCAAAAGGAATCAAGGTTGTGTTGGCATCCCTACACGATTTTTGCCTTTTAAACTAACAAATAATAATTTATGTAGCCTCCTACACTTTGTCATGTAAATATTGCTATTTCAAGGTAACTCCTCGGTTGTAAAGAAGATGTTTTGATTGTTCCTAATTTATTATTTTCGTTTTCATGCTTCATTCATGACTGAAAGCATGAATGAAACATTGAAACTTATGATCGTATTGCAAATTGTATACGAGGCTTATGTCTCTAAAAGGGTCAATGTGCTTACACCTCTTTTTGATGATTGTTGTTTTTCTTTGAGCTCATCATATATCAGTAAAACATTTGTTTTAAGTTGCTCCTAGATTATGATATATATCTTGAGTACTTCGAGAATACACCAAGAATCGATTATCAATAGACTATAGGTTTGTTTCATTTATAATTCCCTGTAAATCGATTTTGATTTTAAATTTTCGTTATGCTTTGGTTTGTAAAACACCTCTTATCCTAACCTTAGCAAGTCGAATTCACCCATTACACAATGATGAGATTCAAACATGACCCGGTTGTACCCTGTACTCTATTTGAGGTGGCAGTTCGAATCGACAGATGCATCATCAAAAACCAAATTCTTGGGTTTCATTCTGTACTCAGAGCACTCATTACTCAAAACGCCCAAATTTTCGTGGCTTGAAACCCCTTATGCTCTCATTTTGGTCGCGCTAGGGTAATGGTGGGTTTTTCTCCCTTGTTATTTGCTTTGGCTTTCCTCTTCTTCTACCATGCTTTATGATCACAATGAGTTTTGGTCACCTTCGTGATTGAATGTCCAAACCCTTATGGCCCCTGTCGTCTGTGTCGAGCCAAATGGCTCCCAAACCTTGCTTCAGTATGATGATGCGAGTGAAGACCTTAAGAGTCAAGGTTGGGTGGAGTTTCTCAAGAAATTCCAAGGTTATAACATACAAGAAGCCTAAGAGTTCGCCCTCACTTTCGATGGATGCAAAGCCAAAGTGGGCGATGTTCAATTAGAAATCACCAAGGAATTTCTGAGTGAGGCAACATGCCTCCCTCTCACTGGGAAAAAATGGTTTAAAAATTCCAAGTTGGAGGAGGTGCCATGGAGTTTGTTCGTTACCTCGTGGAAAATCCATTGTTGTGACAAAGGTATGGCAATATGTCTATTGAAGATTAGGTGGCATGGTTTATTGGCAGTGTTGAGGCAATTCATTACATGTGAAGGTCATTATGGATTCATTTTCCTTTACCACATAAGACTGCTAATGCATTTCATTGGGTTTCAATTAAACATGTATTTTTACTTATTGAGGAGTTTATATAAAATGTCTAGGAGATATAAAAAAAAGAGTTTTAATTTCAGTTTATTCCACCATGGGTTGATTAGATTGTTGTTAGTCCATCATTTGAATCTACAGGGTGACGATTGGGATACTTTTGTAACCCGCAATGGCTTTGTTATAGTAAACCATGTAGAGATTCATGTGGTTGATAAGCTTATGCTAGAAAGGCCTCATGCTCCTTCCAGTGACAGGCCAAATTTCTTATGCGAAAAACCCTTTGAAAGGGCTAAGCCCAATCAGGCTATATTCGAGCAAGAGGATGATAGCCCTAGGGTCATTAAAAATCCTGATCATGAGAAGTATTTTGCCCTAATACCATTGCAAAAACCATCAATAAACGCTCACGCAAACTGTCAAAGAAGAATCCATACATAGGGTTTAATAATAAAAAGGATGGGAGACTAATATCGAGAAGCCTACGAAATAGATCAAAAGCTCATGAGAGCTCGAATGAAGAAATCGAGGTCTATGAAAGATCTAATTTCGAGATTGAAAAGTTCCTGGCAATTGAAGACCCGAATTACTCTAAACCAGATCTCAGTAAAACTTTCGATTATGTAAATAACCTGCCACGATGCCTGAAACACAACAAAGATTTTACCGGAATCAAACTTGGTCAAAATCCCACGGTGGATAGTGGTAATGTTTTGATGCACAGTCATGTGCTTCCTCAACCAACTGTCCCAGCTCCATAGTGTGAAGTGTGTCTACATTGGATAAGCCAATATTACACAGATGTCCCCATCCTTCAAGTGAATATCAAGACCCTTACGGATCAAAACGACTTATTAACAATTGAAAACCGCGAGCTCAGGATCAGGGCACAAAGGCAAGGAAAATGTTTGAAAAGGACTGGAAATGTCATAATAAAAAATGCTAAGTGTGTCAAAGTAGTGATCAACTCTGATATATTATGATTCGAATTTAATATTCATTTGAAAGGTAAGATTTGTTTTTTTATCTTAGTTATTCTTTTATTTTTATTTTTCTAATTAATATGGATTTAGTTATATTTATGTTGTTTAAAATAAGACTAGCTATAGAATCAATAGATTCTGTAGCTAGTCAATTCTCATGTAAAATTTTGGAAAATATTAGTTAAATAAATATCTAATTTCTTCATTTTGTTTTCTTTCAGGATATGATGTATCTTGTGGTGATCTCATAAGATGGACAATTTCTGGACTTAGTTAATTAGTCATTTCCTCTTGGTTTATTTTGTAAATCAAAACAAAAACTTTCATAATTTTCGAGATACAGTTTGATATTGAGTGGCTTTTTAGACCCTCTATTTTTGTAACTTGTAGATCCTTTTGAGATCTAATATTATCTTACAAGATAGGATGTTTATCTTGCAATAACTCTTTAAATACTTCATATTTTTTGTAATGAAGGCATCTTAGCCTGGGGCTGAAGGTGGATGATTTATTCACAAACTTGAATGGAACAACAATTTGCATTTTAGTTTTAGCTTCCTGTAAATGGTGTTTTCATTTATAAATTGTTTATCCTGATAAACTAATAGTTTTTTATAGCTTTAGACTTCACAATATGTTATGTTTTGGGATCATTATTTTATAAATATCATTCATATTTGATGCTTCAGATATTAACAATGTGATCATCCATTCAACTTAAATGACAGGATTTCTCTTTAAGTTTTAGTTGAATGATCAAATGCAATGTTGTTACAACTAGATTTATCGTAATGTAATCTCTTGTGATCATAAGATCACAGGACTTGTTCGTGTCATCTATTCTGTTATTAAAACTCAACTTCCAACACATTGTTTTGGATTTATTTAGAATAATCTCAAGTTTCATTGCAGGTTTCCCTCTTGGACATGGTAGTTGGACGTTCTCTAATCATGCAGATACTTGGATAAATATCGCTAATTCACTAATAGGTTATCTCATTTATATTTTTTTGTCATTTACTTATCACTGAAACTCGAACGTATGTTTCGTCTTTTGACTATCCATACGTTTTTGTTTCATAGTATTATTTTTTTATATTAGTTTAGATTTATAAAGGAAAAACAAAAAAATATTTTTATGTGCTTTATTTATCTGCTTCCCCGAAGAAATCATTGTTCACATTGAGTTTCGTAAGTTTAGATTAAAGCTTGCAGTTTGTATATCCTGTACATAAGTAAGATAAGTAAATCTTTCGTTTAAATTTATCTACAATAGTTACATTATACGTATGTACATATACTGATTGGTAAGTAGTTAGTTATTTCATTTATTTTATTTGTTTCTTTTAGGACTTTTAGATTGGCTAACGGAGAAATTAAACCCGTCGGAACGAGTTATACCAAACGACTTGGATTATTTAGACAACCCCGGACTGGACTCGTTCTTCCAGTTGACGAACGATCATTTTCGCCCGTCAACAAATGGCGCTAGAAGGAGGGTTGACTGACAAGTTGGCCTTGTAGGAGCCTTTATTTCGAATGTATCTAATTTCCCCATGGCTCCACAAATCACTGTGTTGGAACATGCTTTCCACTTCTCATTACCCGATGTTCCCAACGAGACAGTCTCTCGCTTGTCCAAACTCACCTTTGATGGTGGAGGAAATGTATCTACTAAAGACCACCTTAATAAGTTTTGGTGCAAATGCATCAAACATGACATTTCTGATTTAAGAGTTTTATGAAGATTGTTCACTTTTACTTTTAGAGGTCGGATTAAACAATGGTTTGAGTCTTTTCCAGCATATCACATTTTTTATTGGTTTCAATTTGTAGATGATTTTTTAGATGCTTTTGAAATCTATGATTACAATCAATTATGTGAAGAATTTCAATCTTTTCTAATCAATGGCGATTCATCTTCGGAAGACTTTTCGACAAGAATCCATCATGTTCTCTGTAAACTTAATCTTGATGACGTGTCATTTGTATTAAATCTCCTCTATGATGCTTGCATCCCTTTCATCCAATCATATTCAATCGTGAATGACGAACTAGTTACAAATCCAATCACTCAATTGCAAGAAGAATTTTGTTTGCAGGATAAGAAGAATCCATCAGAAAATTTTGAACAATCAAGGGGGATAGAATCTATTGGCAAGGTTCTCAATGAAAACCAAAATGGTTTTTCCTATGAATCATTATGATTTCAGTCTTCAACCATCTTGGAAGAAGATTTGTTTCTGGTTCAAGGTGAATGCCCTCATTCTTGTAATTCGTGCTCTAATCAATATTTAAATTCAGTTATTGAAGAACACTTAGGCGACGGAAATAATCTTAAACATTCTAACACTCCTATGAAATTGATTAGAGGTGAAGATATGCAATTTGAAGGAGAAACCTTAAACCTTCATCCTCAAATAGTACCTTATCAACATGAAAGATCAGATGTTTTTCTTGAAAGTTTTGAATTATCTATCATTTGGGAGGCAAACCTAGATGATCATATTATGTTGAAGAATTTATCTCCAAAATAGAGTGAAAGTTTTAAAGAAAGTGAAGAGAAATGTCTTGAGAATACCATTGTTAAATATCATAGCTCAAGAGATTCTTTTCATGTACTTATTTCTGGTTCCTTTCACTCTTTATATCCTGATCTCTTCTTAGATTCTAGTGGACTTTATACTTTACCACAACATCCTACTCTTTTCCGCCACAATCATATCCTTTCGATGTGCCAAGATTTGGTGAAATAAATTCCAAACATAACATTTATAAATTCGAATTTGACGCTCTTTCACTTTCATCAATCACATGGGAAAAAGACATGTTGCAAGATGATTTTACACAGTTTATTTTTGAAAAAGACAATGCACTCTCTCTTATGGAGATCAAACATTCTACGTTGCATATTCGTTCTTTGATAAGCTTGAATTTTAATTTTTATGCTTCACATTTTGAAATGATCAATCTCATAAAAGGAAGCATTCAAATCAATGATCTAATTGATGTCATGAATCCTTTTATGATGTGTTCCCCGTTGATATATCCATTTCATCAAAGTCATAGTTTGCATCCTAATTTTTATGAAAGGATCTTAGAATGGCTTGAAGATTCATAAATAAAAAATATTCATAATAAAGTTGTGCTTGCCTTATTTCTACCTAAATCTCTTGGAAGTAAGCATGACATGATTTTTTTTTATCCTCCATGTGAAGAAATTATTGAACACTTGGAAAATTGTCAGGATGTTGGGACACTTCATCTTTGGCTGATAGTTATGTCAGGTCTCCATAATCTTGACAAGTTTTCCAAAATCACTTATACTCATCCATGCCATTATGACCCTTATCACGACAAGATTGCACAATGGTTGGAGGATTCATACATCAAGAAGTTTCAAGAGAATGGTAAGGTCATGCTTGTTTTGTTTTTTGATGATTATAAAGGTAAGTATGATATATTTATGTCATTTTTCGATATACTATCATTCTTGTTAGTAATATTTGATGTCATTTCCATTACAGGATTGGAGTTACTCTGATGGCTACATTGGAAGCATGACTTCACGTAGTATTTTGATTTATTTAGTTGTTAGAGTAGGTTTTCTTTTAGCTTTATTTCTCACTTTTTTTCTTTGTAATAATGCAGTTAAAGAACATAAGTGGGTGCACCAAGAGAACCATAATATGATTGTTTTCAAGGAAGTCCACTTCATCCTTTTCTCTTTGCTTTCCGTTGAATATTTATTTTCAAAGCCGTAGTATTATAATGAAAATTTTAAATGGAAACTAAAGAGATAAATAAATCTGAACTAGAAATTCAACCCTGACCCAAGGTACCACGAGTAGGACTAAATTCACATCAATGAAGACTTTTCTATGTGCTTTTAGTCTCCCAAGAGATATTTCACGTGATGTTTTCAGATCCACCTTTTGTACATATTTTTTTGTTTTGATTTATTTTTATTTTCTGGTTTTGGTTTTTCTTTGTGTTTGTTTTCGCTGCTTTCTAGTTAAACTTATGTCTATGTCACCTTTTAGTTCATGGAGGGGAACCAGCATGCATCATTATGAAGCAATTGTTGAGGTATTTTCAAGAGCATCAATGTTGTGAATTGTTGAAACATGGACTAGCTAAAGAAAATTTTTGTTTGAAACAGATTTCCTGGTCTCACTTTATAATTATGAGCAGACACGACCATCTTTAAATCTTTTTACGTTGTCCCTGATTTTAAAGAAAGAAACTCAAGTATGCCTTCCTATCCTCAAAAAATTAGTTTCATCAAGAAACTAATTTCAGATCATAATGAATGTGATTAAGCAGAGAATTAAAGGATGGAAAATAACAAGTGTTCTAAAGACTGAAATTTTTAGCATCACCCCGCTCTTCCGAATATCTTTAAATTTATACTAGATTGTAAACAATCTCTCGAAAGTTGTGGGAAGTGTTTGTAAACCCATTGGGATACTGAACAGGTCTGTTGGCAGCGGGTAAATGCATGCATGATGCCAAGACAAGTTCGTCAGGGTACTGAACAGGCCCAGTGGTAGCGAAGCAATGTCAAGTTCAAGAAAATTCTCAGGTATAAATTTTGATATTGGTCATAAGCATCCTTCATTTTGAATTGAAATTTTTTAGACAGGGTAGAGGCATCAGAGTGGGTTAATTGACATCCCTCTCGAGGCTATGGATGTCTATTGGCAGCAGTGGCCCTATCAACAGTATCGGAGCCATGGACTTGAACATCATTGCTCTCATTTTTAAACTTTGTCACCGGATTTCAGTTGAACAGGAGGATATCTGAACCTGGACTGTGTAATGATTGTTGGGATGCTTGATGTCCTTTAACTATGATTTTATCTATAATCATTCTAAACATTCCTAACATGAACTCGTTGGTAATGCAAAGATAACTACTTCTTTCAGTAAGTTGCCATTGTTGGCAGCCCTACACGATTTTTGCCTTTTAAAGTGACAAATAACAATTTATGTAGCTAACTACTCTTCATCATGTAAATATTGTTATTTCAAGGTGACTACTCGGTTGTAAAGAAGATGTTTTGATTGTTCCTAATTTATTATTTTCGTTTTCATGCTTCATTCATGACTGAAAGCATGAATGAAACATTGAAACTTATGATCGTATTGCAAATTGTATCTAAGGCTTATGTCTCTAAAAGGGTCAATGTGCTTACACCTCTTTTTGATGATTGTTGTTTTTCTTTGAGATCATCATATATTAGTAAAACATTTGTTTTAAGATGCTCCTAGATTATAAGCTATATCTTGAGTACTTGGACAATACACCAAGAATCGATTGGCAATAGACTATAGGGTTGTTTCATTTATAATTCTTGGTAAATCGATTTTGATTTTAACTTTTCGTTATGCTTTGGTTTGTAAAACATCTCTTCTCCTAAACTTAGCAATTCGACTTCACCCATTACACAATGATGAGATTCAAACACGAACCGGTCATACCCTGTACTCTGTTTGAGGTGGCAGTTCGAATCGACAGATCCATCATCAAAAACCAGAGTCTTGGGTTTCGTTATGTACTCAAATCACTCATTACCCTAAACGCCTGAATTTGCGTGGCTTGAAACCCCTTATGCTCTCATTTTGGTCGCGCTAGGGTAATGGTGGGTTTTTCTCCTTTGTTGTTTTCTTTGGGTTTCCTCTGCTTCTGCCACCCTTTATGCTCACAGTGATTTCTAGTCTCCTTCATGGTTGCCTTTCCAAACCCTTATGGCCCTTATCATCCGTGTTGATCCAAATGGCTCCCAAACCTTGCTTTTGTATGATGATGTGATTGAAGATCTTAAGAGTCAGGTTTGGGTGTAGTTTCTCAAGAAATGCCAAGGTTATAAAATACAAGCAGCCCAAGAGTTCTCCCTCACTTTCGATGGAGGCAGAGCCAAAGTAGGCGATGATCAATTAGAAATCACCGAGGAATTTATGAGTGAGGCAACGGGCCTCCCCCTCACCGGGAAAAAATGGTTTAAAAATTCCAAGTTGGAGGAGGTGCCATGGAGTTTGTTCATTACCTCTCGAAAAATCCAGTGTTGTGACAAAGGTATGCCAATATCTCTGTTGAAGATTAGGTGGCATGGTTTATTGGCAGTGTTGAGGCAATTCATTACATGTGAAGGTCTCTACGGCCTCATTTTCCTTTACCACATAAGAATGCTAATGCATTTCATCGGATTTCAATTAAACATGCCTTTTTACTTATTGAGGAGTTTATATAAAATGTCTAGGAGATATAAAAGGCAGAGTTTGAATTCCAATTTATTCCACCATGGGTTGATTAGATTGTTGTTAGTCCATCATTTGAATCTACAGGGTGATGATTGGGATACTTTTGTAACCCGCAATGGCTTTGTTACAGTAAACCCTGTAGAGATTCCTGTGGTTGATAAGCTTATGCTAGAAAGGCCTCCTATTCCTTCCAGTGATAGGCCAGATTTCTTATGCAAAAAAAACTTGTGAAAGGGCTAAGCCCGATCAGGCTATATTCGAGCAACGAGATGCTATCCCTAGGGTCATTGAATCTCCTGAGTGCGAGAAGTATGTTTTCCCTAATACCATTGCAAAAACCACCAATAAACACTCACACAAACTATCAAAGAAGAATCCAGACATAGGGTTTAATAACAAAAAGGATGGGAGACTAATCTCGAGGAGCCTACGAAATAGATCAAAAGCTCATGTGAGCTCGATTGAAGCAATCGAGGTCCATGAAAGCTCTGATTCCGAGATCAAAAAGTTCTTATCAGATGAAGACCCGAATTACTCTAAACCGGATCTCAGTCAAACTTTTGATTATGTAAATAACTTGCAACCATGCATGAAACACAACAAAGATTTTATAGGAATCAAACTCGGTCAAAAGACCATGGTGGATAGTGGTAATGTTTTGACACACAATCATGTGCTTCCTCAATTGACTGTCCCAGATCCACAGTGTGAAGTGTGTCTACATTGGATAAGCCAATATTACAAAGATGTCCCCATCCTTCAAGTGAAAATCAAGACCCTTATGGCTCAAAACGACTGATTAACAATTGAAAACGGAAATCTCAGGATCGGCACAAAGGCAAGGAAAACATTTGAAGAGGACTAGCAATGTCATAATAAAAAATGTTNATTGTGTCAAAGCAGTGATCAACTGTGATATTTTATGATTCGAATTTAGTATTCAGTTGAAAGGTAAGATTTGTTTTTTATCTTAGTTATGATTTTATTGTTATTTTTCTAATTAATATGGATTTAGTTATATTTATGTTGTTTAAAATAAGACTAGCTATATAATCAAGAGATTCTGTGGCCAGTCAATTCTCATGTAAAATTTTGGAAAATATTAGTTAAATAAATATCTAATTTCTTCATTTCGTTTTCTTTCAGGATATGATGTATCTTGTGATGATATCATAAGATGGAGCATTTCTGGATTTAGTTAATTAGTCATTTCCTCTTGGTTTATTTTTCAAATCAAAACAAAAACTTTCATAATTTTCGAGATACAGTTTGATATTGAGTGGCTTTTTAGACCCTCTATTGTAACTTGCAGATCCTTTTGAGATATGATCTTATCTTACAAGATAAGATGTTTAGCTTGCAAGAACTCTTTAAATACTTAGATTTTTTGTAATGAAGGCATCTTAGCCTAGGGTTGAAGCTGGACGATTTATTCACAAACTTGAATGGAACAACAATTTTCATTTTAGATTTAGCTTTCTGTAAATGGTCTTTTCATTTATACTTTGTTTATCTTGATAAAATAATAGTTTTTGATATCATTAGAATTCACAATCTGTTATGTTTTCGAATCATTATTTTATAAATATCGTCCATATTTGATGCTTCAAATATTAACAGTGTGGTCATCCATTCAGCTTAAATGACAAGATTTCTCTTTAATTTTTAATTGAATGATCAAATGCAATGTTGTTACAACCAGATTTATCTTAATGTAGTCACTTGGGATCATAAGATAACAGGACCTGTTCGTATCATCTATTCTAATATTAAAACTCAACTTCCAACACATTGTTCTGGATTTATTTAGAATAGTCTCAAGGTTCATTACAGGTTTCCCTCTTGGACATGGTAGTTGAACATTCTCTAATCATGCGGATACTTGGACACATATCTCTAACTCACTAACAGGTTAGCTCATTTATATTTTTTTGTCATTTACTTATCACTGAAACTTGAATGTATGTTTCGGATTTTAACTATCCATAGGTTTCTATTTCATAGTATTCTTTTTTTATATTAGTTTAGATTTATAAAGGAAAAACGAAAAAATATTTTTATGTGCTTTCTTTATTTTCTTCCTCAAAGAAATCATTTTTTACATTGAGTTTCATAAGTTTAGATTAAAACTTGCAGTTTGTATATCCTATACATAAGTAAGATAAGTAAATCTTCCATTTAAATTTATCTACAATAGTTACATTATACGTATGTACATATACTGATTGGTAAGTAATTAGTTATTTCATTTCTTTTATTTTTTTCTTTTAGGACTTTAAGATTGTCTAATGGAGCCATTAAACCCGTCGAAATGAGTTATACCAAACGTCTTGGGTTATTTAGACAACCTTGGACCAAACTCATTCTTCCAGTTGATGGACGGTCATTTTCGCCCATCAACAGGTTGGTTTCTTCATCTGAATCTTCTTCACAAATTATTTCTTCTTCTTTATAATTCTTGTGATCATCATCCTCGGTTTCGTGGGTTATGAAGAGGACTTATCCTCCATCATTATCTTCTTCATCACTCTCATCTTAGGAGATGTCATCATCCTTGGAGTAGAAGCTCTTTTTATTATTGAGACTTCTCTTTTTATAGTAGAAATTTTCAACAATATGTCCTATTCTACCACAATTAAATCATGTGAGAGGAGACTTACCTTTGTATCTTCCACTTCCCTTCTAGAACCTTCTTACAAAATTTTCTATTTCTTCATCAAGGTTGTTATCCTTGTCATTTGTCTTATTTATGGCTTTAAAGGCTGCTTCATTGTTTGGTTGGTCACTTTATGTACCTATTCTCATTTCATATGCTATAAGAGACCCATGCTATTCATCCATTGTCATTTTGGTCAAGTCCCTATTTTCTTCAATCGCGGAGACCTTAGCATCATACTTCAAGAGAAGTGATCTGAACACTTTTTGTACAACCAATGATTCATCGATCTCTTCACCTAATCCTCTGGTAGCATTAACAACTTCATCAACTCTAAGATGATAGTTTGCAATATCTTCCTTTTCATTCATCTTCAAATTTTCAAATTCTGCTCTATGTCATTGAAGCTTGACCTGCTTAACTTTTGGATCACCTTCGTAAATACTCTTGAGTATGTCCCATACCTCTTTAGAAGTGTTGCATCCCATCACTTTTCTAGAAATGGTTGGTGCCAATGCTGCTAGAATAACATGTCTGGATTTTGAATTACAACTCATAAGCTTCTTCTCATTTGGATCAGTTGGAGCATTATTTGGGATTACATAGCCTTTTACAACTGAGTACCAAATGTATAATCTCAAAGTCGTTAGGTAAGTTTTCACTCTATCACTCCAGTATGCATAATTTCTTCCATCAAATTTTTGAATCCCATTTGAAATGTGCTCATGGTCATCCATCTATGCTCAGGATTTTCCTTCTAGTGGTTAAATTGTTTTGAAGGCAACCTGCTCTGATATGAATTGTTGATATTGAGAGGGGGGTAAATTAGTATCAAGTACAATTTAAAAACCTTTTCAACTTATACTTAAACCATTCAATTATATCCAATGAGTAATGAAAAATAGTATAAGAGTTACATCAATACACCACAATACACCATGCACAATATATGATAAATAATCAATAGTTATTGGTCAAGGGAAGTAATGACTTCCAAAGGTAGCTATAGCTTCCAAATGTAAAGGGAGGGATAAACATCCAAGAGGAATATACAATCCTCCAATATCAATAGAGGGTTGAACTCTCCATCCTTGTCCCTTCCTTCCACCCAAGAATATATGACAGATAATAAAACTTTACATTAAATCATCACCATCAACCAACCATCACATAGAGCCTGATAATGCTTCCTGAGATTTCTTCAACTTCTGTAATTATTCAATTCTTGGAATACTCTGATCCTATAGATAATATTACTCAATGTATTCTTTGAAACTGCTCCAAGTTTCACTCCTTGAATCCTCCCCAAAAAGAAGTTATAGAAAGAATGGTAGACTTTATTCAATTCTGGTTTATTTAGGAGAGAGAACTTGTATAGAATTTCCCACACTCAGTATTTAACATCAGATTCTGAAACTCGCAGACAAGAAGCTAAAGTTTGTACTATTTCCAATGAAATTGGTCCCACTTCATTTGGATTTTCTATAAATAAGTTATGATTTTTTTACCCGGAACACTTGTTTATTGAGTAGCTTCAGGATTGGTCAAAAACCCTATATTCCACTGAGTGTATCTCCATAATTATAATGAATAAAGAGTTGAAACTTTTACCATAGGTACCTTGATATGTCTTATCAATACCATAGCAATTTCACCATGTGAATCATTCAAGAAAACACATTATAGCGAAAATGGTAAGATGACCTGAAAATAACATACCTTAGAACACATGACCAAAAGACTTCATCCTCCCTTGAAATCCGGCCTTCTTTACTTCTGATTTCCTCTAAAATCAGACTTGTATATAAAATGAATGTATAATGATATGTATTTATACCATTTATGTCACTTCCTTTTAACATTAGGGCTGACCTGACACTTTCTTGTTTTGTAATTCTTTTCTTTAATTATATTCAAGGCCTACATGTACTTCCTTATTCAAATCACTTTTTCATCTTCAAAAATTCATTTCTCCTCAACCATGAGGATCCATGTGACATGCCACATACCACCGGAAACAAAATGATGTATACTATCCATACATGGGTTTTGTATCTGCATGTGCATTGTCCTTGTCCAAATACCTTCATCAATCTTGCGGTCCAAAACCCATGACTAGGGTTGACATCAATGACAACAACCATTCTTCCAACAAAGGCCCTTACATCATTCAGGCATATAGAGGAAATAATGCATTCTTACTCAAGGAAAGTGATGGAGCAGACCTGCCAGGAGGACCTGTAAATGGCAAGATGCTCAAACACTATGTTCCACTAGAATGAAGATCTTAGTCATTCACCTCATTGTACAAAATACTTTACTTTTACCTTTATGTCATGTGTGAGGTGATTTTTATCAGACGATTGAAGCCTAAAGAGAAGGCCCTAAGCCATTGATTTGTATCTTCAAATTTACAATCATAATAAAGAAAATCAAGATGCAAAAAAAGCATTGAGGAAGGAGATTCAAAGCAACAGATAGCTGAATTCTTGGACCCTCACAAGGAGAGCACCATCCCCAAGTGGAGACATTGTTATAACCCTATGTTTTATAGGATCACCTGGTGATTATTAACCCTTCTTCTAGACACATTATGTTGTAAATAATATTTTGATTCTGCAAATGATTTACAACAGAAAAAGAAAAGAAAAGAAAAAGAAAAATAAAGAAAAGAAAAGAAAAATAAAAAGAAAGAAAGAAAATACAAAAAATCAAAAGAGGGTATAAAAAATAGAAAAGAAAATGATAAAAATTCCATGGAATAATTTGTCTTGATTAATACTGTCTAACCATCATCAAGCTCTTTCAATTTATGCAAATATGATAGTGAATAAACTTGGTTAAACAGTTTAATGTTAGCCAAGTTAGATAGGTTAGTGAATAAGTTTGATCAAACAGTTTAAGCTTGGTCAAATGTCTTATGTTAGAGTGTTTTTTTAACCCAATAGTTTAATTTTGGTTAAGGTTCTAGGTAATTAGATTAGGATATAGGTTAGAATGTCTTATTTTAGTAAAATTGGTGAAAGGTTGATTATATGACTTTGATTTGAGCTAAAATGGTGTATTTTTTACCCCTTGGTGACAAAATGAAGAAAGGATAAGCTACAAAAACCCATAAAATGATTATATCCTAAGTTTTGTGGAGAAATGACAGTTTGGCACTTTGCACTAAAGGGCGCACTAATATCAATGGTTGATCGCAGCACACCCACATCTATGGTCAACAGGGAATATCAGACCCCCCTGACCATTCTTCCTTTAACGATGGGGGGGTCTGAGTTGGTAGTTTTCTAGAGAGGGCCCCTCATAACGTGTCATCTTCCTGTCAACTCAGACCCCCCTCACTCATATATGCTTACCGTCTACCCTCCCCTCCAAGTAAACCACCAGACTGCTTATTCATACCACCTCCACACTCTGACGTCACACTCCACTACCTCGTACTCTGACGCCAAACTCCACTACCTCGTATTCTGACGTCATACTCCACTACTCTATTGACACATAACCCTCCACTCACATGTCTCTCGTCACATTCCATCCACCCGTTGGCCATTCAATGCCCTCCACTTCACACCTGAAAGGTATGTTGGACAATCAATGCAGTTGACCATTACCGTTACCCATCCAACTCACCATCCGCTCCATAACGGACACCCCATTCAGCCTTTTAACTCTATTTTTTCTCCATTGTGCATTGGTCATCAATCCAAACTCAGTCAACGCTATCATTTCCCATTCTCTAGACAACTGTCATCAAGCTTACAATCAACAAACCAACCTTAAAGCCTGGTAAACACATATTACACCTTTTATGTTTGTAGGTATTCGTTTGACGATGGTGCCCAAACCCAAATCTTTTGAGATTGTATATTATCCTTTCCTCCCTCCACCCGTTGATATGGATCATATCCCCCTAGCTGACAAAGACTATTTAATTGCAGAGCCGAAGTGTGAATTCGACTTCTTCGAATTACACTTCTGGCTCAAGGATTTTTTTTTGGATCATAGCGACGAGATCGGGCTCTAGGAATCTAACCTTCCACTGTATCTTTTTCCCCAGACATACCATTTTTCAGAATTTACCCTGAAATTCCAAGCACACTACCTTCCCGTCCAAAGGGCCATTGCTTCTTCATCTGGAGAAAAGCTTTTCACCATCACCCTTGAAACGATAAATCAAATATTGCAGATACCCAAAAATTGACTCTTCCTCCCCCTTCTCCATTGAAAGTTTGACCGAGCTTTACCATAAACTATATTTCCCATAGAGAGCTCAAATATTTGAACTTTTCCTTCATGAAAATGCCCAATTACCCAAGAAGAATCCCCCATACCATTCCTCCATTTTCTTAGTTAAAGGAACCAAGATCATTTCCTCCCTGTGTTGCCTACTAGGTTACTATTCAGATGAGTGAGTAGATGAACCCATTATGGGTTTTCTATCCATATTCTCCACTGAAGAAAAGGCTACTACAAAGTTTGACTACAGTTAGTTTCTAGCTGACAACATCCATGAACAGTTATTCAAGTTTTCTACAGAAGGTATGTTCAGGTATTCTTCAATATCGGTGTACATGTTCCTCTTTTTCCAAGCAGACAAGTTCTCCTTCTCCCAACAGAAGTTGGACCAAGATGGTAACCCTCAACCTGTGACCTCCTGGACTTCCATAGTGAGGAAGAACTCATCTGAGTTCAATTTCACACAATTCATCAACCAATTTTACCATCCAGTGGTATGCATGCTCAGTGTAATAACATAACCAAGGATAAATGAGGAAATTAAGAGAATTTTACATTTGTTAGACCTAGCTAAAATAGGGGACTGGTACCTCTACCAGGATCATACAGAAATCAGAATCTATGGATGTGAATTAACCCCTTACAAGTTGCCAAAGTATTTTCATGTCAGGATATTCGCTCTAGAATATATCAGACAAATGATAAATTCAAATGATACTCACTTTGTAGCTTTCAAGAAGAAACAATAGCTCGGGATCAAATTTCAAATAGGGTCTTTCATCTGCAATGGCAGAGCTGTAGGTGAAGAAGCCAACAAGTTGCTAAAGGAAATGAAGTTCAATCAAAGTTTCCCATGGCACTATGACCCCTGTGGAATCATTGCAGAAACTAGGTTAAAGAACAATATTTCTCCCTATGCTCATGTGCCCAAACCTGAAATTAAGAAATTCATGAACCATACAGAGTGGGAGAAAAAAACTCTGCTAGAAATAGAGCAACAACTTTCACCTTCCATCATTTCAGAAACCAATACTCCACAAGTACCAGCAGAGAAGAGAGATAGAAAGGAAGTATCTCCCTCAATCACAAAAGTCTCAGTAAAAGACTTCCAAGTCTACAGGAAGAGGCCCAAGACTACCCATACAACTGATAGGTCTAGAGAAGAAGAAACTCAGTCCACCATAGTTATGGAGGGACCACACTCATCACTTTTCTCAGGTAGCCAACAAATAATGTCCACTTCCTCATCCAGGAAAGAAACATATATCACATTCTCAACTAAATCCTCACATGAGCCTATAGGACTCAACATCTTAGAGAAGTATAATTTGATAAAAAATAATAATGAATTGTTTACCAATAACACATATGCACAGTTCTAGAAGTAGACATCGACATTGCAACATAGGTTACTTTCTTCCTTTGACACAAAAAAAGGAAGGATGCACATGGCATTCTTCCAGGCACAAGTGCCTCACCCCAAGGCAACTTATGACTACAAGAGGTCAACGTTTGAGTTTGATATAAAAGAGGTGCATCCAACTGATTAAATGGATATGCACAGACAAATTGGTGAGATGATTTTCTCCGCCCTTGCAAATACCTCCATGACTGTTGCAAAGTTGCAGGTTTCCTTAAACAATGTCCAGTCTCAGTTGAAGCTGGAGAAGATATATTCCTTAGAAAAAGATAACAACATTAAATCTCTGGAGGAGATGGTACTCAAGATTAGATATGATCCATGAAATGTTAAAGCAGCTGAGAAGCTATTAAAGAAGAAGAATGATGACATAACATCCTTAAGGAAACAACTAAAAATCCCATCCATAGAAGACCCATAAGCAAAGCAAATGGCTGAGACTGAAGATCACAAGGAGGAAATGTCAAAATTAATCATGGAGCAGAATGCACAAATCAAGGAAATGGAGGATGAGCTAGAGAAACTGGTCAAGGAGAAAGAAAAGAGTGTGCCCATGATTGTCATCCCACTGCAAGGAGACCCTATCAAAGGAGTTAGTATAATATCAACATCACCTACAACAAAAATTCCATCAGCTATTCCGGTGACAGCTCTAGATGCATCAGACAAGTTGGCAAAGTCAATGGAGGACATGTCTTTGCAAGGAAAATAAATCAAAAGACTGTAAGATGGGATTAATAACCTCTGGAAGTCGAAAGCCACATTTCAGTCTAGTTACAACACAGAGATGCACAAATCACAGAGGCTCAAACAAGAACTGTAGAAGCTGCAGAAAGAGACAGTCATGGCCAAGACACTGTCAAAGGCTAAGGAAAACATTTAGCTAGACATTTTCCAATCAATGGCAGAGATATGGCCCCTAATATAGATTGTGTTTGAGCAGCACGAGCTTGTGTAAAGAGCTATACAAGCCATTGACAAGATAAAGGGATAATTGGTAGAAAATACTATTGAGGCCACAAAGATCACCAGGTTCTTGAATTCCAAGACTAAAGAAGAGTTGGAAGCACTAGAAATAGAGGATGGAACAGAAATAATTCTTGAGGTAAAAACGTTTTTGACCAAGAAGGGATTAATTCTACAACTTGAAGAGAAATATCAGTCAATGGATATTGGAGTGTAGAGTTTTTTTAGCAAAGTTGACTCACTACACAAGAAAGGTCTTCCAGGTTTTCTAGTGATCAATGACAAACTGATTACCCTGCCACACTACAAAAAAAAGATCTTAGCAGTGGCAAAAGATGGCTCTAAGTTTGCAAGCATACATGGAAGCATAATTGGTAAGGATTTCTTGGAAACTCTACAGTTGGACCTAAGCATCCAACATGAGATAAAGTACATATTCATCACCAATCCAACCTTTGCTAAGTACACAGAGTTGGATAAAAATTACAGAAGATTACTCAAGGTTTCCATCCCCAGTCAAAAGAGATGGGAAGATCTTTGTGCCTTGATCGAGTAAAGATGATGTGGACACTTGAGTCAACATGAGGAAGACAGTCAAAGTCGAGTGGATGAATCACCAACTACTTTCCTAGAAATCAACATTTAGAATTTGGACAGATCATCAATAGTCCTATTATTTTGTAATATGTAATCTAGTTAGTTAGATTTTTCCTCCACTGTATCCTAGTCATTAATGACAGGATCAAATGTAATTGTTGTATAAATACTTCTTACTTTGAAGTATTGAGGATTGATTTTTGTGCCCATGAAGCTATCATTGTAACCTTTTTTAGGAGATCAACCAGTAATAAAAAGACAGATTCGCAGGATTCTTACGTTTGGATGTTGGTGATGTTCGTCTTGCTTTGTTAATGTTTATATTACTATGTAATCATTTATGTTTTATGTCTCTAATCGTTTAAAGGGATTTAATGAATAGAATTTGTCTCAGACACTTTGTTTCTGGTCTTTAACAATCTGCATGTTATTCTTCTGATATTAATCAAAGAAATTATTAACTGCTTCTTTGTTTTATTGAAAATCTCATGTGTTCTATCTTTCCGCCACTTTTAATTCTAAAAGATCCAACATTCTCACTATCTCGCCCTGTAAAGAAATCTTATAAAAATTGTAATCAGATCTTAATCTTTAACACAAACCCCATAGCCCAATGGATGTTTAAAAAAATACTTCAACCAATCTTTACAAACAAAACAAACAAACCCAGATTATTTTAACTAGCCTAATATCTTAAAACTCAAAACAGATATAAATCTTACAGAGAGATCCCTCTCTGAAACTGGCAAGGCTAGATCCCAGTTTCGAAGTAATTTTGGTAAGTTACCTTTGTCGAATTTGTTCTACCCCTCACAACCTCTGGGAATTTACATAGTGCTAACACAATCATTTGTGTCACTTATGTCTCAGTCAATGATTAAAAAACACAACTCTTAGTTGACAAAGAAATTCCTCATTTAAATCTTCCAAATGTCAAAAATTCTATTATCATTAAAGCTCACCATTACTTAATCTCTATAAATGTTATTATGAAGCCTTTACTCTACCACAACTCCCATTGAATATGCAACCTTCATCTATAATAATTACAAACAATAATTATAGGATTCTTTTGTCATCACTATTTTAAACTCTAATACCAACTTTTGAAATAAATATGGCCAATAAACTCTCTTTCTACTTAAGTTGACAAAGAATATAAATAATTTATCTATAATAATTACAATAGGATTCTTTTGTCATCACTATTTTAAACTCTAATACCAACTTTTGAAATAAATATGGCCAATGAACTCTCTTTCTACTTAAGTTGACAAAGAATATAAATAATTTATCTATAATAATTACAAACAATAATTATAGGATTCTTTTGTCATCACTATTTTAAACTCTAATACCAACTTTTGAAATAAATATGACCAATAAATTCTCTTTCTACTTAAGTTGACAAAGAATATAAATAATTTATTCTTGTATTAGAATAGAAATAATACAACTAATACAAAGTCATTTTATTTTTATATTAAACATTAAAAAAACATAAATAAAACAATAATATAATTCATTAATAACACATTACACATTTTAACACAAAGTCATTTTATTTTTATATTAAACATTAAAAAAACATAAATAAAACAATAATATAATTCACTAATAACACATTAGACATTTTAACACAATTTATAGACAAATATAATATTAAACACTAAACCTAAAAACAAATATAATATCTTATAACACCGTGGCCAAACTCTCTTAAACTAACCCAAAATAATTAATTAAATATCAACATCATACTCACTTAACTTTCGCAACTTTCGCTAACATGTAATATAATATAATATAAACAAGTAATATTATTCGATATTCTCATTCAATTTAAACTCCATGAAATTTGACCATAATCCCGGCTTGTTATTATGGAATATAATATAATATAAACAAGTAATATTATTCGCTATCGATATTTGAATAGATTAAATTAGTTGATGATGGTAGTTTCATTCTTTCCTAAAGTATATGAGATTCGATTAAAACATGAATGAATTATTAATATTTAAAAAAAACACACACATAATCAAAATATAATAATAATGTATACATTCAAATTGAAAAAAAGAAGAAGATGAGATCCAACGATAATTGACAAGAGAGGTGATATAAAAGGAAAAACTGATATTCTTTAAAAAAAAAAGTCGTTATATATGCAGGAAGTTAAAAAAAAGTCGTTATATATGCAGGAAGCAACCGAAGAATATATGTAATAGCATCTGTTTTTTATAATGTTGATGACGATGGTTTAATACTTTAGGTGAAATTCCAGGAAGCTGGTATCTAGTTTATTTCTACACATCTAATTTTAAATGAAAATGCCATTGGGGAGTTTGAACATTCACAATCTAATTCTGGTTGGGTTGAGCTACTAATTTCCCTTCGTAACGTTAAAATCTGATAGACTACTTGCGTGTTACGTAAATTTAAAAATGCCATCTTTAAAGTAGCTGATTGTCCATGTCATTTGAAACCAAAATCTGAAATTGTCCATGTCATATGAAATTTAAAAATCGAAATATAAAATATTATGAAATTTAAAGTAGCTGATTGAGTGTTCAATAAATTTAGAAATGCCATATTTAAAGTAGCTGATTGTCCTATCAAAATCCAAAATGGAACATGGCCTTAGAAATGCCGAATCAAAATCTATAAGATGGATAATGGCCCTACAAGTTTTCTTTATCGATCGCAACATAAAAGAACGACACGCCGCTCTTGCATTCGGCCAGGGCTGTTGGCACCGTGCTGTTTCCGCTCGTTGCCCATGAAATCGATGTGAAAGCTACAAAAACTGCCTTCATTACTTTTCTTTTCCATTCAATTCCAAATTTTGCTTCGCTGACTAGAAATTGTATTAATCGACAACCCTTCTGGTTGGAATATTATTGGTCGGTGATCTTTGGGAGGATAAATTTTATGTTGTGTTTTCTATGCGCTTTGATCTGTAGGACGGACAAGTGTAAAGCGAAAGCAAAAGGTCGTCGAAGCATCAAAACAGTGTGTATGAATGATATATAAACACAACAAACGGGAAATGAAGAAAGTATCACATGGCATTTAGTTCTCTTGAATAACAGTTAATTGCATTTGCCAGTAGATCAATCAATCAGCTATGGCGATCCTCATGTTCTGTATTCTTTTAGCATTCATACAGAGTGGATCTCATGCCCATCAGTTCCATGAGTTCAGAGTTGG
>JASDQU010011564.1:113601-124470 GCA_032191745.1 Picea mariana | reverse complement strand
TATATATATATATATATATATATATATATATATATATATATATATATATATATATATATATATATCCCCTCATAGTCCCTATGACTTGGACTTTCAAAGTCTTTCGGATCATATCAATATCTTGTCCTTATCAAGATCGGTGGATGGAAACATGGGTCAACACAAACCTTATGTCTAGTAGGTTCCTAGTCCTACTATATCTTCTCGTGAGTCCAAATTTCATAATTAAATTCCCACAATCATTCAAGAATATATACCAAAGTGATATCCAATGTTTATACCCTCTATTCAAACATCATGTGTTAAGTTATGTGTTCCATAAACTTTGTGGCATTAATTGTGCCATTAAACACTAGTGGATCTTTAAAATCTACATGAATCCACTTAATGGAATTTGGTAGTGTGCATATTTGTGTCAATTAATTCTCATACTCCCTAGGTGTATGAGAATGCAACTTATGCAACTATATGGAACTTATGCAACTATATGCAAATAAACTTATCCAACTATATGAAACTATGCAACTATATGCAACTTTATGCAACAATGCAACTATATTGCAACTATATGCAACTATATTGCAACAATTTCATATGCAACTATATGCAAATATGCAACTTATCCAACTATATGCAACTATGCAACTATATGCAACTTTATGCAACAATGCAACTTATGCAACTATATTGGAACTATATTGCAACAATTTCGTATGCAACTATATGCAAGTATGCAACTATATGCAGCAATGAAACTTATCATGTTTTTTAGTGACAATATACAACTATATGAAACTTTATGCAACAATGCAACTTATGCAACTGTATGCAACTATATTGCAACTATATGCAACTATATGCAACTGTGCTGGTACCACAAGTGTATATTGGTATGATAACTTATCTTATTGTTTTAACAAGTGTAGGTACTACCAAACAGGTATTTGTCGGATCTATCTTCCTCGAGTGATGATCAAGATATACTAAGATATGTTGAAAGTGAGAAGTGTTATACTAGATCTACCGGTTCTAGATCATTCAAGGATATATACCAAAGTGATATCCAATTTTTATACCCTCTATTCAAACATGAAGTGTTAAGTTATGTGTTCCATAAACTTTGTGGCATTAGTTGTGCCATTAAACACTAGTGGATATTTAATCTCTACATGAATTCACTTAATGGAATTTGGTAGTGTGCATATTTGTGTCAATTAATTCTCATACTCCCTAGGTGGCCCAAAAGTAATGGACACTTTGGAATAAATGACATAGGAGAATACTATTCTCCAACTCAAATTTCCACTAGAATTTGGATTAATGTAGTCTTCCAACTATCCTATGGTGATATTAATGTAGTCTTCCAACTATCCTAGTCATCCAATACTTCTTCTATCTATTTAACAAATGTATTTCCCTACATTAGATCCAATGGATATACCATCCAATAACCCTTCTTAACAAACGACATCATTATCAAATTCCCAATCAATCCATTACAATACTAGGCATGGATATGTGTCATCTACTATGTCAATGAACTCAAAGTAAGCATAAATATTCACACAATCGAGATCGAATTCTGTCTAGCCAATTTGACAATGGGGAAAATGTGTGATTTGTTCACCAACTACCACTAGATTGACAAGTGGACCCAATTTGGTCATCCCATGAGTTCCCATGATTACTTCAGTAGGATGTTAGCATCCAACCCGAAGTTGAGCATAAATTCTCACACTTCATATCATTGAATCAATGCATTTAAGATAAATTATTTTCCATACCTTGTTCACTAGACATGGTTTAAGGGCCTATCTTGTGCCTCTATTGGTGACTCAAAAATCGTTCCAAGGACCTCCCTTAACTTTTTTGTGGATTTATCATTGTCTATTATCTATAGAAAACTTTTCAAAAATTCTTTGACTTCATCTTCCACTATATATACTAGTAGAATCATGCATTGGCTTAGTGGCCAAATTATGGAAGGTTTTCTATTTCTTGCATTCATATTAACTATGTTTCTAGCATTCCTAGTAACTATGTTTCTACAATCATGTATTATGTATTGTCTTTTGGTAGTACCCACATCAAGGATAGTGAGGATATAAGTAATTCATTTCAATATACCTCACTTCATAATAATTATAAAATCATGGTGGGAGATGATCCACTTAATTCCATAGATCCCTATTACCCTAATTCTATTTATGTCCCCCATCCACTCCCATGGTTGAATCCATTGTTTGGAAATTTATATGTTAGATTATGTCTCTTCTAATTTCCCTTGGAGACTCTTTTAATGCCAAATCATTTGGCCTTGTACATTCCAAACATTTAATCTACCTAGACTATTATAGGAGAAAGATCACTAGTATGGTAACTTAAATCTCCCTAGGACTTGCCTATTGATTCTAGACATACTATGGGAATAGAATTCTAATGGTTTCCCTAGATGCCAACACATTATTTTTATTTTAACCAAGAAGAATAGTAAGCATACCTTATGACCAATGATTTCCTCACATATTTGGCTGATGCACCTCCTGAGATCCAGCTCCTGCTCCTATAATCTGCTTCCTGCACACAAGAACACAAACAACTATTGATCTACTTTATCTCCTAATGTTACAAAAATCCAATTCACTAGATCTATCCTGGTCTATTTAACACGAGACCAAATCTAAGCATTTACAAATAAAATACAAATGCATTTAGGGGAAACCAATGATCTATTCATTAACATGTAGGAAACACATCAAACATAATACCTTGGATGTGAAATCATTTATTTTTTCTCCTTGCTCCTAATTCCTCCTTAGCTTCTCAATCTGACTAGGAAATTTGATTGTGGTCATTGTGACTAGAGAAGCACCTCTATAATTGGACATCATAACTCTGCGAAATATACTTCCCCCTCTTTCTCAAGACTTTCCTTATTTATATATATCCTTGGAAGAGGCTTGGAAGAGCTTCTATATCTTCTGGAACCCACTGGAAACTCGAATGTTGTGATTTTCTAGCCCCATGCCACAAAGATACAAATAATCCATTGCTTACCTCTTCATAACTTTGCAAATCTAGAAGGTTGCAGGGATCATCACTTGTTGCATTATAAACGACCAACTACTATCATCACATGTTTTCTCCTATATTCCACGTGAAGACCCTAAAAAAAAGTCCTAAATCCTAAGAAAAAAAAGTATTTTGACTTTCATCTTCTGCTGGATTCCCTTCTGGCATGTAGGGTGGAAATTAAGACTATAACATATACTACTAGCTATTCTACTTCCCACCAAATTGCATTAGTCCAAGTGAAATATTTTCTATCTCCCCTTCATCATGTGTGATTCCTACTCATTTATAGTGGTATGTGTTAACATTTGTTGGCATTAATGTGAGTACCCTGACTTCAACAAGTGCAATCATCCTTCATTTAGGGTGGTGTGAGAAATTATCACCTAGAGTAGTGTGATCACCCTTCATTTCAAAACATTGTGATCACACTAACTTGATTTTGTGTGAACTACCCTTCTAGTTAAAGATTCCCATTTCTCTTCATTTATATGGTATCATGTACCTTCATTTGAATAGGGTGAGTTACCTTTACTTGAATAGGTGTAAGTGTCTTTGTTTAAACAAGTGCTCCATTGTTGTGATCAACCATTCTTTCAAAGCATTACAACTTTTTTTTGGGAACAACTTTGATTTCTTTCATTCATATGAGTGTGAGTAACCTTAATTTTTTTGGTAAAGGAATGACTCAACCACAAGGCTACAAGTTCCTCATCCAAAAATCTACAAACATATTTTTTGAAAGGGTGTGAATGCCTTTAACCTCATGATGTGATTATCCCTTCACATTAATAAGTTAAATTTGATATTCAAGGTAATTATTGTGACCAGTCTATATTAATATCGATTAATGGTTGTGAGTGCATTGAAGTGGATAAGTAAAGGGTTGGCCCACTCTCACAAGGATAGTGATAGATTTAAAAAAAATACATCTCCCATATTGTCCCCCTAGGATACCACTACCAAATTGTTTTTGACCTCTAGTTCAGAGCCCCAATATCTCAATTAAAACCATTCATTTAAGGGAATGTATTTTATCTTCCCCTTCATCCCAAGGTGCCTTGGGTTTCCCTTTTGGTCCACTAAGAAAGACCCCTAATAAGTCCCAAAACCCCCTCTCATAATCCCTTCTTACATAAGATACCCTTTGAAGGGTCAATCACACATGAAAATATTGAGTATGGGTCAATCTCAAATCCCAACATCCAGCTTGTCATTTAGACTTATTTTTTTTAAACTTAAAGGAAGCATGGCAATATCGACAATAGTTCGTCGCAAGGTAATGAATTKTTTTTTACCAAGCGTGGAAATATCGACGAAAATTCGTCGCACTTTGCCATGGTTTTACGTCACACATATATCATCTGTGTCATAAATTTTGTCTCTACCAAACCTTTTCGTCGTTATTGTGACGATTTTTCGTYACAACTTTCCACAGTTTTGTGTCGCACGTATGACATCTGTGTTGTAATCTGTTGGTAAGTATTTTACTTTGGCATGGTTTTTTGTCCCTATTGTGACGAAGTTTCGTCACTATTGCCATGCTTAATAAGGTAAAACTAGAGGGATAATTTCGTTGTTTTTTCCACGAGTAACTAGTTCGTGGATATAGCGACGAAAAAAGTTCCACAAAAAATAGTCTTTGCTTTCGTGGAAAGTGCGATGGATATGTGTGGAAATTGCAACGAAAAACCATGGAAAATTTCGTCATATGTAGTAGTGATTGGTGCAGTCCAGTAGGGACTGGATAAAGAAGAACACGACATCCGGTTGTTGAGAGAAAACAGTCTTGAACACATAAAAAAATCAGCCAAGTATTGGGCCAAAATGTCTTGAGAACCACACTGAGAAATTCAAGGGAAATGGGCCAAGTGCAAGAGACATTGGGTTAAGATCAATCGGGTGATGAAAGATATCAGACTTCCCAAGTTTGTCACACTCAACGATTTCGTCGACTTGCATGGCATGGTCGAATCACATGCCAAACAAGATTCTTCATGGGATGAAAGACTAGCAAAGGTGATCAACACAACGCCAGGACAGGTGCAACAATTTCTAGAACATCCGATCAACACTTGGACTGTGCTTCAGTAGTTAAGTGCTAGTCTGGTCAAGTATCGGGCGCATGCAATCGAGATCAGAGAATTTTACGTGGCCCCGATGAAACAACACAGACTTCCATACGCCCAAACTTGTGAGGAGTTGTTCATCAGTTGGTCGAAGTATGAGAAAAGTCACCCTTTCAAGTGATATCTTGAGTTGACTATTAGAGAAACTGTTAGAAGAGAACGCCACATGGAAAATTTTGTTTACTTATCTACACTTATTTGTTATTTTCAGTTGAATTTTATTTTATAAATAAGAACATCGACCAATTAGTTAGTGGTTGTTGGTTGCTGCAAGAAACTCTCTTTTTTGTTTTTGTTAAGAACTATTTATGAGCTACCTTTAATAGAGAAGTCCTTCTGGACCAGAGACAAGTTATATTTTCATCAAATGCATGTATGATTGGACATGGAGAAGAAATATTTCTTATCTCATCTCATGAATGGATGATGTAATGAGTAAGAGCTATTGAATCTATTGTTAAGTTATCTGATGTAATGTTTTAATAGTTCTTTTCTTTAAATGATGAAGATGAATCATTGTGTTATCATGTGATGGATGATTAGTGTAGGTGAATTATTTTTCTTGCCATTATCTTATTGCATATGTGTTTTCTTTCTGATAATTAGTATCTCAGACAGTAATTGGATTCTCACACAGTTAATGTATTAGTA
This sequence comes from Picea mariana, assembly GCA_032191745.1. NCBI lineage: Eukaryota > Viridiplantae > Streptophyta > Pinopsida > Pinales > Pinaceae > Picea > Picea mariana. Next base: position 118,618 of record JASDQU010011564.1, on the reverse strand, counting down.
CTAGGCATGTGGTATAGAATTGTCGTCTGCATTCTTGAGTAGTGGGTTATCCCAAGCTCAGCCTCTTCTCCAGTATTTTAGAACCTTTTCCTGTTTTTCTGCCAAGTTGGTTTATACCAGATTACAATCTTGTATCGGTCCCACCTAAGAGAAAATACAAAAAGATAAATTCCAAACTAAAGGAGACACCTTTGCAAAAAAAATGTAGATCCCATCTATTAATTGGCCAAATCGCAAGATCTGGAGAACCGTTCCACCATTAAATGCTGCAGAATCTAATTGGTTCTCAGTGGAGTGTTTGGTTCCTGCTGTTGAATTAAAGGGATTTAGGACCCATCAACAGGTCCATGTTTTGGTGTCATTGATACATTCTTGAGACATATCCTTGGTACATTGTATTGGGTTGTTATGGTTCATTGTTAGAGGCACATATTATGGTATATGGTATGATGCATGCTTGAGGTACATTGTGGTACATGGTTTTGATAATTGATGTTGATATGGTCAATATGAGTGGATCTGGTTGATATATCAATGAMAAATATAGTGACAGGGAAAATGATAGATTATAGGTTGATGATCAATTACAAGTTGATGTAATAGTGACAGGTTACAATTTGATGATCAGTTACAGGTTGATGTGACAGTGACATGTTRGATGATAGGTTGATTATTAGAGGTAGTGACAGTATCAGTGGCAGTGATAGTTTGGTATACATTTATATTTCAAGGCGATGGGACGAGGCAAGGAAAATCATTGGTGTTGGAGAACATACGGATTTGGGGCTTCCTTCAAGTTGAAGCCTGAGAATTAGGGGTTTGTAGCCTCCTTCTCATTGGAGCCATAGAACTCAGGGAGTTGTAGCTTCCTTTAGGTTGGAGCCTATAAATAGGGGGTCATAGCCTCCTTCCATTTGAATATATCATTAGCATGAAGAACATCCATGAAGGAAACATGATGATAGAATTACCACACCAAGGCACAAGGAACTTGCTACAAAAATATCTGGTACATGACTCCCTTCTCTAAGTATGTTTATCCCAAAATCAAAGTAATGTTCATCATCACCAACAACCACTCTATGTCCTACTACTACAATGTCACAGTTTTGAATTTTCCTCTTGAATCTAACTACATGAATCAATTGATCCTTTTATATTACTAAAGTTGGAAAATGAAAAAATACAAAAAAGACCAATCATTATGGCTAAAAGAAATGCAACCAAATAAGAAAAGTGTTAGCACCTTCCAATCAATGAATCTTACAAAGTCATATCACTACACCTCTATGGACAAGATGTATGAATGGTTATTGTTGACATATCATGTAGGGGCAATCAATAAAACACACTACTATGTTTAACATGAAAGATGCAAACAAACATTGATCATTTGAGTATGCTACATGAGCATACCCCATTTATAAGAAAACATAGAGAAACTCATCTCAAAATAATCATCTTAAGCCTTACCATTATGGCAATTTTATTAGTTGGTGAGTATATTAGAATGACTATGAGAATACAAAATGGAAATATAATATTCAAATTATAAGTATTTTTTAATTCTTCTTTTTTTATTGGAATATTATATCGTCACATTAAAGACTACTAAGACAATATTCATTGGTTTGTGTTACCATTTTTTGGACACTTAATATACATTGAAGACTACTAAGGCAATTATTCCTTAGTTTGTGTTACCATTTTTTTGGACACTTAATATTCATAGGATTTCCCAATTAGAAAGAGGCTCCATGAGATTGATCGTCATGTTATTTTTTTTAATTGTCAATAAAAGGATAGCCAAAATTTAGAGCTAGCTCAAGGTATGAAGAAATATCTGCATGATTTTTAAACCTTTTCTCCCAACAATATGGTTAATTCCAAGAAAATGAAAAATAATTAAGTCCTACAAACCTATTACGCTTGTTGTTGGTAGGAAAGCCACCTGCATGCGTCAACAAACATAATACAATTTCTAACTTGTGTTAAATATGTGTACATACAGTTTTTGAAAGAAAAACGTTGTCTACATTGCACTATAGTTCCTTTGATAGGGAAGTAAGGGCACTTGAATGTTCGAGCATTTCTCTTTGAAATTTTTACTATGGAGTGCGTGTAATGAACATGACCATATTGCATCAATATGGGTGGATTTTAATTAGTGCTTTGATTGTGTGACATTGGACCACTTTCCCCACCGTTTGCAGTAACGTGTTTGTATAAGATATATCATTTGAGTTTCTTGGGTCTATGCAATAGATAAATTTGCATTTACTAAGTTGTAAATTTAGATATGTTAAAACATTGTCAAGTAGATAATGTTTGTAAAAAGGAAAGTGAATAGGCAAACAAGGACTAAAGGGATGAAACAAAGATTTACATTAGTATTTTTTTAAAAGCTACCTAAAAATTTATTAATACTAGTAAAAATATATGTGTGTTGTTGTCGATGCATTATTTTGTCGATGCATTATTTGGGAAACTAAACCAGTAACAAAAGAACTGTTGCTTGAGGCTGATTAGCTTGTGTTCATCAAAAAATATGTTGTCTTTGACACTTAGCCAATAACCCAAAAAACTAGAATGCTTATATGCAACTATTTATATATAGGGCCCATATGATAAATAGACAAACTAAATACCAGAGCGTAAGGAAATTAAATTGGAGGAGAAGGGGCATTGTCCTTTGAACCATGGGGATGCCTTCACTTGGAGAATTGAAATTTAAGCATGATGCATTTTCTACTCGAAGGAATACCTTTTGATTTACCATTTTGATTTGCATCTTGATATATTCGCATTGGAGAAGAATTTTGTTGGTGCCTTATTTCCTATCTTCCATGACTCTACCAAGGAGATCCTTAGTGTTCTAGTAGAGATATATTGTAGGATAGTGTTTGGTTCCCAATTTCTTGAAGACCCTGGTATCCAAGTAGTAAACTCAACATTGATGTCTTTGTTTAGTGTTGCAACTCTCTATATATTGTAGGATGGTGTTTGGTTTCCGAATATCTTGAAGACCCTGGTATCCAAGTAGTGAGATCAACACTGATGTCTTTGTTTAGTGTTGCAACTCTCTCTAGATAAACATCTGCCTCCATGATTTCCAATTCCGTGTGAATTTCGAGATGAGTATTTACATTGAAGGTCTCTACCATTCCCATATATTATTGTTTCACCTAAGAAAGAGGCACGTTGAAGCCTCCCCCTGCATTCTAGACCTTTGTGAACCTTTTTATTTTTAGAGAGAGAAGTTGTCGCTACAATGATGAGGGTTTTCCAAGACTAGAATGAGTTGACCATCAAGAGAGCGAGATAAGCTTTGCAAATTGGGAATGCCACAAAGTTGATTTATAATGCTCCCGTCTTTAACCTCTCAGCCTTTGTGAACAATTCACATGAATACAGCTCGTGCTATAATATTATCACCATTACCCCACCATAAATTATCCAACGTCATGCCATACATGCCTTCCCATGTCTCCGAAGGATTATGACCATTGAGAGTTGTAGTCATCACCATATGAGGCCAACATAGAGTACAACCAGGGTTAGCTTCCTTCCACATTGAATTATTTCCTGTGTGAATCCTTCTTGTCTGATGGTTGGCATTAAACCTTGTTGAAGTGGCGAGATGAGAATGATTAATGCTGGTTTGATGCATATTAGCTATGCGCATGGGAGATAATATTAGGTTGTACCTTGAAGTGCGTGATCATATGACACGTGGGTTCCTCTCACCAGGTGGCTGGAATGACTCCCTCCACTGTCACCCCAATCAGGTGAGGACATTTGTTCCCTGCTACTTGGTCTGAGCCAAATAATTTGACGTGGTCTGAGCCTAGAGGGTCGTCCACCTACAGATCCTAGCTACTGTCAATCTTTTTCTTTTGTCTAACTATTCCTTCATTTGTCAGTATTTCAGCTAATTTGTTGGCACAACGACCAACATGGGAAGGGATGGCAACTTCGATCAAGGGGAAAATAGATTGGAGCCTTTCAAGGCCCCCTTCCATCCTCCAACAACTTGATATTTTTCTTATTGCGCATTCATGAAGCATTTTTCAAATAATCGTTATAATAATCAACGAGTCTCCTTCGAATATGAGCTTGTTGAACCCTTCCCTAATCGCAATGATGATTCCCCACACAAGTGCCTTAAGTTTTGTTGTGTTATTTGTGGTTGTACCCATTTTTTCAGCATAGATCCGTATGGTATCCTCCTTACCATCCCTGGATATTCCTCTAAATCCTAAAGGTCYCGGGTTCCCTTTCGAAGCCCCGTCGAAGTTAAGTGTAACAAAGTCAATAGGAGGGGGGACCATTTTGAGGGAGAGGAGACAATAGGCCTAAGAATGCTTGGGCTACTGATCTAGGAGATATGTCTAAGACCCAAAGARTCGAGAATGATAGATTTAGTCATGGTGTATTTCCATTCTTGGTCCATCCATTTGGAAATCATAACCATTTATTGGATATCTTTTTGAACTTTTACCCATATTCTATTAATGGTTTTGTTGACATTTTTGAAATTTCGTTGGTTCCTTTCTTTTCATATTTCCAATAGGAGGAATCCTACAAGGATTTTACCAACTTTGTTTGGAATTGGATTGGAATAAGCCATTGGTATCCACTTCTCAATCATTGAATGCAAGTTGTACTTGCCTTTTTCTGACTTTCTAAAGAGATTGACACTCAAATACCATCTACTAGACGAGAGAATACAAATGTTGAGAAGAAGATCCATTGATTCCCCATCTTAATAGTAGAGAGGGAAGATTGTCGGAAATGTGGATACTCTCTTGGTAAATTTTTCCCAGGTCAGGACTTTTTTCTTGGCTAGAAGCCACAGGAAGAGTGAAACCTTGTGTTATCACTGAAATTGCGTCTGCACATGGCGACAAGAACTCCACATCATCAAAAAAGCAATGAAGTCATTCATGGCACTGAATTAAGTTCACAACATTCCAAAAGGGTCAAAAACTATACAAAGTAACCAAAAATTGAAGGG
>JASDQU010011564.1:32639-56454 GCA_032191745.1 Picea mariana | reverse complement strand
CATCAGGATTCACAATATTGCGAAGTCTGAAGTCCCGATGGAGTAAAGGGGCGTTGAAAGGTCAACTTTGTGAGTGCGTCGAAGTTTCAGCAAATCGGAATTTGGGAATCATGGGAACAAGTTTCTTGACATCGCGATCGTCGAAATCATGATAAGGAAAATCTCGAAAAGGAAAGAGGGAAGGTCAGCGTTGATTGTTTCGGGTTTCAGGGATTCGAGAGACCAATGCTTGACCACCGGATTCGGGAAGGTGCGAAATCCGATCTCCTAAGTGCAAAGAGGGGATCCCACGAGAGTTTGTTGTGGGTGCAGATTTTTCGAAAGGAAAATAGAAGAGCTGATTTAGGGTTCTTTGGGCCAGCGAAGGAAGAAGAACGATCCTGTTGGCGTGGACCTTCCGACCTGCGGTTTGAGGGAGGGGTGCCTCACCGTCAATTAAGTGTGTAAAACACAGATATTCATAGCAATAACATTCAAAAATTTCAATATAAAGTGTAAAAAATATACCTAAATTTTTTATTGATTTACAAAACATAAATATAAAAAAAAAAACATGTTGATTGGTTGTTTATTCTTATTCTATGTTAGGGAGAATATGTGATTCCTAGTTGTCGAAATCCATATCTTCCATCATTTGATGGATATTCCCTTCCTCCTTGAGATCATCTTGACTTGAATTTACTAACATCTAGTGATTAAGGAAGATCACTGAGATCCTTTGCTAAGATTACTAACCATATTTCTAATCATGGATTTTTTTCCCTCCAAAACATTAATTTGTTTCTTATGATGGACCAAAGTGTTCATTATCATTACATTATAAGAGGTGCATTAATGTTCATTCTCATGGAATTTAGAAGTCACATAAAAGAGTGGTGTTTTATTTCTTTGAATGGATTCTTTGTGCCTCTTAAGAAACCTTTGAAATTCCTGAGCCACCCATTAATCCATATTCACCCAGAAAAGAACCACTCAGATAGACCAAACAAGAGCCGAAGTATCGTTGGAAAATACAAACTACCACCCAAATAGAATGGGCTAGGGAATACCCGGATTCTAGAGCACAAGAGTGATCCAGGTGGATATCGGTCACCACCCACCTATTCCAACTGAATCACATAGAGATATCCTCTTGGCAGTTTCAATTTTCATCTTGGTAGTGTTTTTCTAGCTTTTCAGGTCCCAAACTTCTGGGGTCGTTTTGAGGCCCTAAACAATGTTTTTTGGGCCCGTCGCAGTCACATTGTTGACAAAGCCACAATGTGAGGGAAAAATCTGTATTCCTCGGATAGACTTTTCCAACGTGATATCATGCACCTAAAATGGAGATCGTATGCAAAAGTTATGCCCTCGGGAAGTTGATGTACCAACTTACCCCAACGGGGTTTTGCCACTTCATCTCCTAGGGTTAGGTTTTTGGATCTCTAGGGTTTTGGAATTCATGTTTAATGTAAAAATTCCTTTGGAGCCTCATTCAGGGATGATTTTAAGGATGGAAATTTATTTTAAAATGTAGAAACCTTGGCGAATATTACTAATCCTTCATATGCCAACTATAAATGATCGACGATATTTTTGTAAAAATATTCAAATTTCTAAGGATTTTATATAGTTTTTATAAAATTTTGGCGATTTTTAAGGTAAAATAATTTTATCCTATAGAATTTGGGCGAATAATTTTTAAAATAGCGAATCTCATTTTTGGAAAATCCATGGAAAATAAGCCCATGAGCGAAATTTAGCCCCTAAAATCATCCCTTGCCTCATTGTACTCATCTTCTTGCGAATGAGCGCATTCGTCACATCTCTTCTCAGAGATATGTCATGACCATTCTAACAAGCTTGTTTCAGTCTAAATTTTACAGTTTCATCATATTTATTTATTGAATAGAATCCAAGATTTAATGTATATCTATTATTGTTAATTGCATCTATGTGTTAATAATATAGATCTGTATTCATTTTGTTCTCCTCATAAAATCCGGATCAAAGAGGGTCCAACCTACTACACCAATGACCACATAGTGAGGGGAATAGAGCACACAAAACATAGACATGAGAGACAAAACATCCAAAATCGAAAGCACAAGAAAAATACCAATATTGCATAAAAACGAATGTACCACGCACCTAACAATTTTCCAAGAACTAGAACTAAGGATTAACACTACACTTAATGTTCACAATAGCTCTGAACACTAGGAAAAGATTATGTAACAAAAACCAATGACTAGAGGAAATCCTTACTAGCAATAATCTCCAATTCATAATATCCTTCCTCCAAGCTATTATTTTTGGACCTCCTACACAAGACTCAATTATTCCACCTTTACCCAGATAAACCACATAGGATTTTGTGCATGTGAGTTGTGGAGGGGCATGGATTTTCATATCCTAGTATCTCTCTTGATATTGAGTGAAGATGGCGCAATGACATATGTTGTTTGATTATGATGTGATGTGTCTCCATAACCAAAAAATTAAAGGAATTAAGGTATAGCTAAATGTTGCATTCCTGCATTTTTCTGGAGACATCCATTTTGAAATTGGTTGCTTCATTTGCTATTGATTAAACCTGGTGATTATGCTCTCTAAGAACTTTATAGAATGAGACATTTTGGATTATATAAATATCCATTTGAATTCGAGTTGTAATAGATGTTAATTTTCTATTGAAATGAATTGATTTTTAGATCATCAATTTGATGATAATATGTGAGTTCTGATATCAATCAATGCTCTAATTCCAACTTCAGTTGCAAAGAAGAAGACCACGATAAAGAGCATATGCATAAGCTTAGTTGTTTGTGGAATTCCCTACACTCCAAGTGAAATATGTTTCTAAGTATCCCTTAGGATATATAATAATCTCTCCCTCACCCTACTCCTACCACTCCTGATTATATATATAATATTACAAAAATAAAAAATAAAAAAAAAAAACTCAAAATTTCTCCAAGATTCAAATTTGATTATTAATATTAGAGTGTAAATAGATATATTACATATATTAATAGAATATTAAACAAAAAAACTACAATGAGTTATATTTGAGAAGGTTAACTTCTATCACTAAACTAATAGCCTTTTAGGTAGTCTACTCCATCTTTTGGAATTAAATAGCTTGAATATTGGACGTTTAATATCAAAAAAAAAAAGGTTAAAACCTCACCATCCTTTCTCTTAATGGAAAACCTCAAAAGATCCAAACTCCACCTTCTAGCAAATATGTTTAGGCAATTGTTATTATGAAACGCAAGTTCATTAATTATTTGCCATGTCCCCAAACATTTTTTTTTTAAATCCTTTTTCAAAAAAAATCTTATTAGAATGGTGCAAGCTCATTACTAGAAAAGAATAATGAGATATTAATCATACATAACTGATTTACCCATAAATAATGGCATAACTAATTCGCAATCAATTACTAATTCAATCCAAATCGATAACCTATTTTTGATAAACACTCAAAACAATTATTAACCAATCAAATAATTCTTAATAGTTTTTTCCAATCATTCCTTTATCTCACACATGCATAGAAGAGATTTATTTTTATTTATATATGTTGAAAAAAATTGAATTTATTTACATTGGTTAATGATCAATGAAGTCTACATTGATTGGCATATTTACGCCATAAGTCATTTATATTGTGAATCATCATTGCATGAGATTCGTCTACTCAACCAATAAAAACATGTCATATCATATATGTGGGTGCGCATGTGTATGGGTGTGTACATAAATATGTATGTATCTATATACATATAGAGATTTCTTTATTAAAATATTTGTGCTTAAAAAACTTGAATTTCTTTACCTTATTTTATGATAAACAAGTGTTGTATGGTAGCGTAGTCCCTGCCAGGTTGGAATGGGAATAAATGCACTGCTATGGCGCGATCGAAGGAGAAATAGAAGTCTGAAACAACAGAGACACGTGGGAAGCAGTTTGAAGTATAGGTGGTATCCATGCAGAGGATGACTCGTGCTAGTGTGTCACGTACCATCCATAACACATTGGGTGGGTAGATGACCCCCAAAGAACCTCCAAAATTAATTAATCATAATATTATATTAATATGTGGTTAATATGCGAACGAGACAGTTTTTTCCTAGGGTGTGTATAGTTCAAACATGGGTCTTAGAAAAGTTATGTGTCAATGACTTGAAATAAAGGTTCCTGGAAAAAAGAACCAGGAATCACACACATTAAACATCGAAATATAATAAACACAATTTTGTGACATCTAACATAGTTGAAGAAAACAAAATTAGCATTCCGAAAGCAGCCCAAAAAAATTAACATTCTGAAAGTGTGAAATTTATAAAAAATTAATAATGTTTGTTACATATTTTTGAAATCCGTTCACACTATCGAAATTGTTCCCGAATTAGTTTTCTTTGAAATATATCAAAAATTAATAATGTTTGTTACATATTTCTGGAATCTGTTCCATATTTCTGGAAATTTAAATGTGTTTGTCATATAGAATGGGATTAGGGATCCCACGAACCATGAAATAAATAAGTACAAGAAATAGGTTTGTAGAAAGAAGAAGTGCGCGACGGTAGAGAGTAACACTTGAAAAGAAGAAATTGGAAGTTATGAGTCTTTGGTTAGAGATTTCTATTTAAAGAGGTAGAATAATTGGATTGATAAAGAAAGCAATATGTGATCAGTATAGACTTACTATGAAGTTGATGTGTTTTTATTGCTCTCTTCGACAACCACTGGAATCGTGCCAACCAGTTGTTTCCCTTCGTCGGTGAGCTTTTCCATTCTCCTTTGGAGTCATTCTTCAATGTAGCTTCTCATGGGGGCCACATTGATTTCATCCCGGATTTCGATGTCGAAAAGATCATTTTCTAATTTCATTAGATCCATAGAAATATTATGCAGAGCCTGTTCAATTTCTTCATTTTGTGCCGAATAGTCCACTAGCCAGTTCTCGACGTCATCTTCAGCATATTCAAGGATGTCGTAAAAATTTTCTAAAGACAAGCCCTTTAAAATATCAAGTTGTTCATTGAAGGTTTTCTTGGTGAAGGATAAAGATTTGAGGATTAAGTTTGGGTCTTGAACCTCGTTGGTACTTCCGACTAAGTCTATTTGGGTCAGGTTTCTGAATAATTCTTAGTTCTCTAATGTGGCTTGTTTACATGACTAAACAATGAGATGTAGGTTCTTAACTTTCTCTTTCCATCATGTTTTTTATTGTTTGATCTGCTTCGGGGAGGGGAGATCCTCTTGTCTTCTTTTCAAATCTGAGTTGTTGATGGCATGGTTGGAAAAAGCGATAATCATCTGTAAATAGAAATGTTCTTCATTTTTTAAGTTTGTCTGCAAATGTTCGTGAAAATCATTTCCCTTCGTTCGAAAGGAAGCTATATTTTGTGATGTTTCCTAGGCTTCAGTAATTAGCTGCATTCTTTTCTTGATATTCTTCTCTATATAGCCACTATAGGATGTAAGGATGTTGGAGGATCCTTTTAACTTGGCTGCAGGGGTGGCAGGCACGTTTTTTGCTAAAGGACTGGAAAACATTGGGGTAGGAATGAAAGCCTCCTCCAATTCCTTGATTCGGTCTTTCAGTCTAGCAGTCTTTGCTTCAATTCCTCAAATGGAATCATCAAGAGAATCAACAGTTGCACAGTGAAATCGAGAGATTTGGGATGGCTTCATTTTCCTAAAGTTAATCTCTGAACGAGATTTTTGTTTCTTATTTGTTACATATCTCTTTTCAATAATTAAATTTTTAGATTGGTTGGAAAAAGCAACGCTCTGGAATACAAAGGATTCATCTTCATAAAAAATGTTGGTATCAGTTATTTCCATTGTGGAACTATGGTGCATTTTGTTCGCGGGCGGATCAAATTTGCGGAACATGGCATCCATAGAAGTTTCAAGTTGCATGTCCTCACTTTCAATTTAAGGCTCTACTACCTACCCTACAATGTTTTTTCTCTTCTTCGTCAGGGGGAGCTTATGAGAAATATCAAATTTTTCGTGAGGAGGATTCTTATCTCCTCCTTCATTTAAAGATTTATGGGTTTCTTTATTACTGGGGTGGGCCATTGAAGTGATGCTCCATGATGTCATGCTCTTGGGAGTGTTTTCCGGGGACTGGACACCCTTCTCACATGAGCCTTTTCCCTGATTTCTGTACAACTCAATTGCGCTTTGCAATGTCTCTACGTCACAATCATCAAAAGAAGGAGTGTTATTGTCACTGTCTCTGTCTTCAGTCATGTGTCTATGAATAAAAGAGCTGCTAAAGCCAACTGATAGTAAATGTTCTCTAAAATTCCCATTAGGGTCGAACCCTTTTAGCCTTTCATCATAGTTTAGGTTCAAGTTCTTGAAATGGCTTGTGAATTCGTCAATCTTGTTGACATTTCTGAACACGAAGTCCCCAACTTTCTAGGGCAGAGGAATGAACTTCTTTTTTCTCTTTCCACGGAAAAAATGCAACCAGTAGTTGTATTGCCTTGTTATTTCTGTAACAAACATCTTGTTCGTGATGTGACATGGAAGAACAACAGGATTTTCCTTAGAGGCAAAGATCATTGTTACACTGTAAGTTTCCTTTTGTTCAAGTGTCCCCTTCCTGTCCAAAAACTTGGTTGCCTGACCAGACATTCAGGGAGCATCCTTTCCTAACAATAAATCTTTGAAAACTAGTACAAAGTCATTAAAAAACTCATAAAAACAATGGGAGGCCTTGTGCCTCCACACGGCCTGGTACCAGAATGTTACTGGGTCGAATTCATAGTTTATTTTCTTGGACCGAGACAGTTTTGGAAACAAACAACAATACGCTATTGCAAAAGTCAAGTAGCATGACATATTAAATTTATTCTCTTCTTTGAATCATGATAGTTGGGAACAGATTTCAATGGAAATTAGCTTCCCCAAATCAAAAATGAATTTTTCCTTGGCTGTTAAGTACAAAATATAAATAACTATATGGGAAATGCTTGTCATGGATTCCTATCCCATTATTCTTGTAAACAACCAAGAAATTTATCGAAATGGAATTCTAAAGGAACCGACCTGCAACTTTGTGATATCTTCATAAACTGTTGTCGGGTGTTCGAGGAACTTGGGTAAGAGGTCCAAACCGTTATCATATTTTTCTAGAAACTGCTTGCAGTCTTGTCCTCTGAAGGCCAATGTTAGCTCCAACAATCTTAACATCTTGCAGAAGACCTGAGGTGAAAAGGAAACAGGAGAATGGTCGCGTAGTGGAATAATTATTTGGCTTGAAATATATTTTTTGGTGCACCAAGAGACCACCTCCTTACAATCAAAAAACTCAAGGACGCAGCCTGCATGAGAGATTCTAGAGGTCTAAATCACTTCGTTCTGGGAGGAACAAGATGAATAGTAAGAGTATGCCTTGGACCAATGGAATTTCTGGTCCACACATCTGCAGATATTCATTGTATCTCCACAGAACTGTTGTCGAGTTGATGCCATAAGTTTATGAGAACATTGGTTTTCTCTAGATGATGTTTGAAATGAAGAGTTGGAAGGGATAATATAACCCTGCGCAAATCTTGGTCCAATGAGTGTGAATGGGAGATATCCTCAAGTCTTCCTCTCATTAATGACAATCTCAATAGTTCTTGCATGATGCGTTGTTAGCATTAAACACTAGTAACTGCATACCTAGAAGTGCGAACATGGCGAGTACGACAATGAGCAATCAAGGATTGGAGATTTTTTGAACGGGCCAACACGATGACCCGTGTTTGAGATGAACAATCAGAAGGAATAATATAACTCTCTATAGATCTTGGTTTAATGCATATTAATGGGAGATCTCCTCGAGCATTTCGCTCATTAAAGAAAATGTTGACGGTTCTTGCATGGTGATTTGTTAGCATGAAAGGTTACTAATTGCATATTAAGAAAAACGTACGAAGGTCATGGGGAAGGGAAAGAGAAATTAAGGAGTGTATAATTATCGAAAGTGGTTGGGCGGGCTTCAAAATAGGGTTGCACAGTACAACTGTTAGAGGTGAGGGCCCGAGGGTCAAATTGTATGTCTCAGAACTTTTTGAGTGCAAAACACATAACATGGAAGAGGGCTTGATGGGATAGTCAGAGGGAAATTTGTATATCGTGGAATTTTGGGTACTGTTTGTAGGCCACGGAACAATGGAAGTGAAATCGTGAGCTCGCCTGTCCAGGAACCCACAATCGAAAAAGTGGCTTAAGTATGGAATAGGGAAATGGCTGGCCAAACTCATTTTCGCTAATATATTGAAATTTGTAATAGATATCCCATTACTTGGAAATATCTTTTATGCATGTCTCTTGGCAAGTTTTATGGCGATAGTTAATGTGACTGTCTCTTCGAGCCTTTTTCTTTTTAATGATGGTGTGTACGGTTGTTGCATGATGAACTGTTATCATTAAACCTTGGTTGTTGCATACTTATTAAACCTTAGTTAGTCCTCGAGGGATAGTTAGTCCTCGAGGATTTTTCTTATTAATGACGATCTTTACGATTGTTGCATGATGAAGTCTTCACATTAAACCTTTCTTGTCTCATATTTGGAAAGAAGTATGAAGATGGCCGACACGAGAGACGGTGACTAGGAATTGGATCTTTTGTGAACACGCCAAGCCGAGGATCCAAAATAAGGTGACAAGGTCTCCCCAGAAGACATGAGGCCCCAACGGTGAAATTGTATCGCTCAGAACATTTGAATCCATAATGTGTAACATGGAAGAGGGGACGATGTGGGAGTCCAATAGTCAATTTGTATATCGCGGAGGTCCAGGTGTTATTTGTAGGTCACAGAACAATGGAAGTTAATATAGAGGTTGGAATAATTGATGTGCATTGGGAAGGGCACGATTGTGGTGGGGATGGAAGAGAGCCATAAATGGTTTGAAACTTTTTATGAATTCGGGTAAAGTGAAGCTTGCGAGTTGGAGGAGCCCGGGGTGGAATTGTAGATCAGAGAATTTTTGGGGTGCAAGATGTATATCACGGAATAGGTGGAAAAATTTGGCTAAGTATAGAAAGGAACGATGGTCGTTCCAAGTACTGTAAATGGTGGTTTAATGCATGTTAATGGGAGATGTCCTCGAGTTTTTTTTTCTTTTTAATGTCAATTTTTTCGTACCAGTGTGTTTAGTTGTCACTAGTAAAACCATAATTAATGTGCACTGGGAAGGGCGTGAAGTTAGTGGGGATGGAAGGCAGTGACAGATGCTTTGAAACTTTTTTGAACCTTGGTAAAGTGAATTTTTCGATTTCAAGGAGTTCACGGTGGAATTGTAGATCACAGAAGTTTTGAGTGCAAGATGTATATCATGGAAGAAGAAGAAACGAAGTTCAAAAACACCAGCCCCGACAACCGTGGCCATAAAATTGGCTAAGTATGGAAAGGAACATCGGTCGATCGGACTTGTCATATGAGGAAATAGATGGAGATGAAGATCTGTCATCCCGCTAACTCGGGAACCTGCGATCATAGAAAGGAGACTAAGTATATAACCAGAAAGAGATAATAGACGGGAAGAAGAAAAGGGAAAAAGAGCTAAGTATCTTACAGAACAACATCTACTGTTCGTTTATTAATGCCAATATTTTCGAACTCCTGGTGAGTTATCACTAGTAAAAGAATAAATTGCATATCACAGAAGTTTTTGGGTGCAATATGTATATGACACAACAAGGGACATAAGTGTTGGATACCGCAAAACCGAGACCCTGTGGTTAGATAATTGGATAAGTATTGAAAGGGACCGCCTTCGGTCAGGCTCATGGTGTGAAGATATAGATAAAGATTAACATCTGCTAATCCACGGACCCGGGAAGCCATCATCATAGAAATGCGACTAAATATAGAACCACAAAGGGATAATAGAGGGAAAGAAAACAAGGAAAATTTAAAGAGAAACTATTTATATTTTTTCCAATAGTATTCATATTAATATATATTAATAGATTATTTCTAGTCCAAATGTAAAGCATCTTCCAATTCACAGGATTTTTCAGTGCACAAATTTCGTTGAAACCCATAAGCAATAGAAAGAAAGAAAAAGAAAAATATATATATATATATATATACACACACACACACACACACACATGTGACGTAACATTTTTTATATGCACGAATATTATGAAATAGAAGAAGCTATAATATATGCAAAATATTGAACAGGGACATGATGTCAACACCTGAGCTGCCTTGTTGAAATAGAGTCATTAATTCATTCTATTTACGGGACCTAAAAGAATGAAAGCAGGACGGGTCCTCCCATTTCTTTCTTAAGTATAGGGCGGGCGCCACATAAGTATGGCCTATCAAAAATTATTCTTCCATGTAAAATGTAAGGAGTGAACAGAGTAGCCTTTATTTAAATCGAAGTGTTGTGAAGCAGAAAGAAAAGCTTGTCGTGCATGTTTAACCACACACAAAAAAAAGGTATGAAATAAAATAAAAAACAATATCAAACATCGAAAAACACCATACAAAAACCTCAAATATTCTATATTCATATAAACTGGGTTACAAAATACAGCTGAGATTATTTCCCAAAATAGTTGTCTTGAAATAGTTCAACAAATATTCTCTGAAATTTAAATGAATTTTCCATAATGACTATGATTGGGGCTGTCACTGACAAAAAAAGAAAGAAAATATGTACAATAATCAAGCCTGTAGGCAGTCTTTTATATATTTGAACTTGATCATCAAATGCTTGCTTGGTAAAAAATGACGAGTTGAATATCAATTTCGGGTCTTGGACTTCATCGGTGTTGTTATCTAGATCTATCCCAACTTTTTATTAAGCTTGTCTCTTCTATATATGCCCTTCCTACATTAGTTGTTTATTCAACATTCCATACTTTTCTAAGTGTTAATTTCCCTCTATTGTCGAAAACTTGGCGTTTAAGGTGATTTCCTTGTAATGTTCCTAGTCATCGACATCTGAGACAACTTAGAGATGTGATTCAGGCCCAATTCAAAGACAAGGGAGAGGTTTTATGTGACGTCAGTTTTGGGGGGAAAAAATATTGTTAGCCAACAAAAGATGAGACAAAAAAAATTCAAGTATGTTGTGACTGTTATTCTTTCTGTATTCGATCATCTATTTGGTTGAAAGGCCTGCCTCAAGATTTGTATGTTGAATTTCTTTATTTTATTGTTGTAAATTGGAAGGGACATCCAAGTCACCTACAAAATGCTCATGTGTTGAAGTACATGGCTTCTTCTAGCAACATAGATCTAGAAAGTGTATCAGATCTTGCAGATCACATCATAATATATACTTCGTCATATGGGTGGAAAACATCGCGGCTGACAAAATGGTCTGGAATATTCGGAAGTGACGCCAAATGTTACTCCATGCTCGAATATACTCAAAAGAAAAATATAAATTTGGATCCTAACGAAAGTGATAAACTGTATGTGTGTTTGAATCAACATTCTAAAATTACAGAACCTTTTATGACAAAGTTGTAACAGACTTGACAGACAACCAAGTTCTATGTCAAAGATTGTTGAGTTTCCTTTGGATGTAGTAACAGACTTGAGATACAATCAACTTTCGATCACTACTGGTACTAATTTCAAGTGTAACAAGTTGTGACCCCAGGCTCCAGGTAGCTTCAACGTCAGGCATCCACACTGGCGGTGACTCCAGGCTCCAGATAGCTTCAACTTCAGACATTGACACTGGTGGTGGCAATGGGAATAATGCCATTCAGTGCAAGGCGGTAATGCGGTGAACAAGCAGGCCTGTCATTGTCAAATCACTTAGATTGTAGGATTGTCAGACCTACAAAGAGCATCAAATTTAGTGTTGCTTTGAGTCCGGAAATATTTGGAGGTTGGGTGTCAAGTGTAACAAGTCATGATCCCAGGCTCCAAGTAGTTTCATCTTCAGGCATCCACACTAGCAGTGACTCTAGGCTCCAGATAGCTTCAACTTCGGACATCGACACTGGCGGTGGAAATGGGAACAATGATATTGACTACAGTGCAGAAATGCAGTGAACAAGAAGGGTTTTCATTGTCAAAGAACTTAGACTGCAGGATTGTCAGACCTGCAAAGAGCATCGACTTTAGTGTTGCTTTTCCATGAAAATTACAATGTTTCTCTAAGTAGACAAATACTTGGACGTTGGGTGTCCTGTGCGATAATTACCTTGACATTAGGTACATGTCAGACATCTATTATCTGATATTGTAGTGTTAATGAAATTTCTGTAGTGGACGACAACTCGATTGCATTGGCACAAGCAATATTAATTGTCTAATTAATTAACATCCTTGAAGGACGTGAATCCCAAACAACACTTGAAACTTTTCGAACAACTGTGTGTTAAAAGAATACCTTTTTAAGTTAATTGAAATTAATATATAGTCAACTCAGATTCCCGGAAGCGATCAAATTCCCTAGAAATAGTTTATTTCCATCATGCTGGTTGGGATAGAAGGATCCACCACTAGGAAAAATAAAGAAGGTAGCAGTAAAAGCACTTGTGCAAATGCAAGCTGGTGATGGAAGCACTCAATGACCAGGAAGGAACTCTATCCTTATCGATCTATGATCCCGATGAAGAACTCAAGAGGCACTTGCGGTGAGGCTGTGGCGATTTATTTGATCCAGACTATGAAATACTTCAAGCATCTAGAAATTTTTTATTTTTTTCAAATATCGGATCTACTGTAACAAAAGAAATGCATTCTCCTTATTCAAAGCAAGAGAAACAACTTGAATATTGATATCGGGTAGTGATAGCGATAGAAAGTTGATTATATGTAGAGTTTGTTACTTCATCCAGAGGACAGTGAACAAAATTTGATAAAGAATATGATTTTATGTAAAGTCTTTTACCACACCTAGAAGTCGATCAACAAACTTTGAAATAGAAACTTTTGTAATTTTAGGATGTTGATTCAATCACCCATACAGTTTCTCACATTCGTGAACATCCAGATTTATAATTTCCTTCTGATTATATTCACGAATGGAGTAATATTTGGCGTCATTTCTGAATATTCCAAACCATTTTTCAAGCCACGATATGTTCGACTCCTCTGATGAAAGATAAATTCTTGCGTGGTCTGTAGAATTTGATACATTTTCCAAATCTGTGTTGTTGGAAGAAGCTATATACTTCAACGAAGGAGCATTTTATAGTTGACCTAAAAGTCCCTTCCAATTTCCACTAAAAAAACAAATAATCTCAACACACAAACTTTCAGGCAAGCCTTTAAACCAACCAAATCATCAAATACAGGGAGAATACCAATCACAAGATACTTGATTTTTTTTTTGTGTCTGAGTTTTTGTTGGCTAACTCAGTTTTTTTTCACTCAAAGATGACGTCACATAAAACCATTCCCTCGTATTTCAATTGGGCCTAAATGGAATCTATAAGGTGTCTCACATGCAGATGACCAGGAACATTACAACGAAGGCACCTTAAATCCCAAGTCTTCGATGATAGAGAGAAATGGGAATAAGTATTTAAATCTAATGTTGGAGGATGATAGAATAATATTTCGTAAATTTTGGTTTAATTCGTTTTAATGGCAGATGCCCTTGATATTTTCTCTTATTAATGCCAATATTTTTTAATATGTGTGTTGAATAGTCACTAATAACATGAGTTAACATTCCCACATGCAAGTAGTTTCTCAAATATGACAACCTGTAATATATGCATAGTATTAAAGAGTTACATGATGCCAAGACCTTTGTGGATGAAACGTTTGTGGATGACAGCATGGTAGTACAATATTGCACTGTTACTATGATGATGCCTTAAGAAAATTAAAATAACCAACACTAGTTTCCAATTCAATATGGATGCAAAAACATTTATCAGATCCCATAAGATTCGCCTGTAAATGCATTTTAATGGGAGATTTCCTCGAGCTTTCCTCTTATTAAAGCCAATATTTTCGAACCTTTCTGGTGGGTTGTCACTAGTAAAAGCATAATTAATGTTCATTGGAAAGGACGAAAGGTGGCGGGGATGAAGGGGAGCAAAAAATGCTTTTAAAATTTTCTGAACCCGAAAGTGCATGAACCCACGAAACTTTGAAGACTCGATTAGTAAGTATGGAAAGGCGGGTCAGATAGATAGAGTCATCATAGGTAAATTTAGGCTTATGATTTTGAGGAGTCTAGGGTCGAATTGTAGAGCACTGAAGTTTTGGGTGCAAGATGTATACCCCGAACACGGGGCACCAGAGTTCGATAGCGCCTATCTGCGAACCCACGTTCATAAAATTGGCCAAGTATACAAACGAATGATAGTCGGTTAGAATTGTGATGTGAACATATAGATGGAGATGAGGATTTTTTGGTTCACCACCCCAAAAAATGGAGAGAAAAGAAACGGGGCCAAGTGTAGAACCGATATTTTTGAATATGTGTGATGAATAGTCACTAATAAAATGAGTTAGCATTTCCATATGCAAGCATATTCCCAAATATGAAAACCTGTAATATGTGCACAATATTAAAGAGGGACATGATGTCAAGACCTTTTTGGAAAATGCATTTGTATATGACAATGGGGTAGTACAATATTTCACTGTAACTATGACGATGCCTTAAAAAAACTAAAATAAACAACAATTTTTTCCAATTCAAGATGGACGCAAAAAAATTATCAAATCACATAATATTTGCCCGTTAATGCGTTTTAATGGGAGATGTCTTCGATATTTCCTCTTATTAATGCCAATATTTTTGAACCTTTTTGGGGCTTTGTCACTAGTAAAAGAATAATTAATGTGCA
Organism: Picea mariana; assembly: GCA_032191745.1. Lineage (NCBI taxonomy): Eukaryota > Viridiplantae > Streptophyta > Pinopsida > Pinales > Pinaceae > Picea > Picea mariana. The sequence goes on along the minus strand of JASDQU010011564.1, from coordinate 41,659 downwards.
ACGCGAAGCGCAGAATGTGGCAAGGATGGAGGGGAGCGAAAAATGCTTTTATACTTTTGTGAACTTGGGAGTCCGTAAACCTGGGAAACTTTATAGACTCGAAAAGTATGGAAAGTCAGGTCAGTCAAACAGAGTCATCATAGGTAGAGTCATGCTTTTGAGTTCGAGGATTCCGAGAAAAAAATGTAGATCACTGAAGTTTTGGGTGCAAGATGTATACCCCGAACACGGAGCACCAGAATTCGATAGCGCTTATCCGCGAACCCGCGTTCATAAAATTGGCTAATTATGAAAATGAACAATGGTCAGTCAGACTCATGATGTGAATATATATATGGAGTTGAGGATTTTTCAGTTTGCCACCCTGGGAACCCGCGAGCACAGAAACGTGACCAAGTATAGAACCAAAAACACATAATAGAGGGGAAGAAAAAAAGTGAAAAACAAGTAAGTTTAGAAGAGGAAAAAGAAAGGGAGACAATAACATTATCCCTCATACAACAACAGTTAGTATCATAACTATGAAACCATAAAAACACATTAACTATGGGAAAAACATTCTCAGCTATGAAATATAGTTGGAGCTCGAAAAACTCTGGTTCAAGTCAAAAGAGATGTTGTTTATATCTACTGCAAAATTTTGCACGTTATTTTATCTTAATAGTATTTTTTGGTGCCCCAACTGTAAAACCATGTTCCAATTTGTGTTTTCCAAATGGAGATGTGTTTGTGAAGAAACAAGTACGAAAAGGCTTAACTGCAGCTGCAATACCTTGACTCTGCAAAGTTGAATTGAACAACAATAAGAAGGATCCAGCGAACCAATGAGCAAGCATCAACTAGTCAACCAGGAATGTCGGTGAAGAACAATATTGTCCAAATTTACTGCAGACAAGATTGTATAAAAATAATTGGAGGAATGTATTGTAACACGCCTGTTAAGCAAACATTTCAAGCTACGAGGTCTGGCAGGTAAACATGTAATACTGTGAGGACCGTGCAATGGCCTCCCACTGTGAAAACATTTAAGGAAGTAGTATTTTTTCACGGTTGGAATTCTGCATCTGCAATTAGAACACCTCCATAACACCCAGTGACATATAAAAAAGGAAATCGAATTTTCTCTTCGCATACGAACATGTTCTGGAAGAGGATTTTGACTCAGGGATCTCCAGCATTTAAATTTTTCACTTGCAAACTAGAAATAGCAAACAACAAAGAACGAACACGAATGCAAATCTAGCAACAAAACCCAACTTTCAATGGGGAATGACAACAACAACAAAAACAACAATAGGAAAACAAGAAACCAATAAAAAAGAAATGAGCAAGCATCAACCAATGAACCAGTAACACCGCCAAATAAAAATTTGCAGAAGAAAAAAAAAATAAGAAAAATGTATTGCAATAGGCCTGTCAAGCACTACAAGAATGAAACTGAAGCACTGAGACCCACTAGGGAATGGAGAAGGAAAATAGCACAGGTCCAACTGTAGATGAAGGACCCCAACCTTGCAAAGTTGAAGCAAACAAGAGCAAGTAGCAAATAACAACCCAATGAACAAGCACCAAAAAGCCCAGCTACAGCTGTAGGACCTCAACTCTACAAGGTTGAATCAAACAACAATAAGAAGCATTCATTGAACCAAGGAGAAAGCACCAACCAACTAACCAACCAACCAGGAATTCTGGTGAAGAACAATAATGGCCAAATTCACTGCACACAAGATTGTATCAAAAAATTTGGATGAAAATGTATTGTAACACAACTGTTAAGAAAAAATTTCAAGCTGTGAGTCCTGTCAGGTAAACATTTAAGGATGTGAAGACCATCCAAAGGCCTCCCACTGTGCAAAAAATTAAGAAAGGTGCAGTTTTGATTGTTGGTATTTTTCAATATTGGGATCAATCAAAATCCTCTTGTAGTCCATCTTTGTATGTGATTACTATGACCAGAGAAGAAGTATTGTAATGTTGTCTTCGTCTCACTCCTGATCGCCAATGTTCGAGACAGAACTCACCTCCATCGCAACCACAGTGACATATATGAAAAGAAAATCATATTTTCTCCTCACATACAAAGATGTTCTCCAAGAGGTTTTCGACTCAAGCATCCCCAATAGTGAAATTTCTCACCTCCAAACTGCAAATAGAAAACAACAAACAATGAATAGGAAGCTAAACACGACACTGAAACCAACCCATCAATGGGGAACGACAGAAGGCCAGTTCTAATCGCGGTTGAAGAATCCCAAGTGTGCTCAATGCAACAAGAACAACAGGAAAACAAGAACAATAGCAATAGGAAAACAAGAAATCAGTGAACAAGAAAGGAGCAAGAATGAACTAGTGAACCAGTAATGTCGTTGAAGAACAATATTGCCCATATTCATTGCAGAGAACATTGCATAAAAAAATCGAAGGAAAATGTATTGTAACAGGCCTGTTAAGTAAACATTTAAGACTGTGAGGCCTATTAGGTAAACATTTAAGTCTGTTGAGACTGCTATGTAAACATTTAAGAAAGAAGGCAGTGCACCAGGTCTATTACGTATGAAAAAACAATTATTATATTATTTTACAACAATAAAAAAAAAATTAGTTACAATAGTTTGAACAATAGAGAATATGCAAAAAAATAAATTATTCAAAGGACAAACTAATATGAAGTCAACTAATAAAAAAATTGACTCTCTATGTTCAAAACTTTGGACATCCAAATATTTCAAGAAAAAAATAAAAATTCAGAAAAACCGTATATGATCAAAAACTTTGGATATGCTAACATATAAAAAATTGGGAATACTGAAGCTGACAATAAGACCTCCAATCTGTTATCCAATCAGATCATGACATATATGGTATTTTTTATTATATAAAAATCAATGTTTTTAGTTCTCTAGTTCCAACAATAGATATTATGCAAATATTTTTAGTCAAAGGACAAACTAATATGAAGTCAACGAATTATCGATCATTATAGTCCCTCTACGTCTTCAGCATGAACTAATAAAGTGTGTTGATTGGGATATTTATGTCATAAGGAATTTATATTGTGAACAATCATTTCATGAGAGTAGTTTACCCAACTACTATATATATACACACATGGATTCCTTTTAACTTATACGAAAAAAATTGAATTTCTTTACATTTTTTTAATGATTGACAATTTGTGTCTCAATTGGAATATTTATTCCATAAGGAATTTATATTGTGAACAATCATTTCATGAGATTTGTCTATCTAACTATAAAAATATTTCATTTGTCTTTTGTTCCATTTTTCCATTTCCTTTTTTCTTACTATTGCTTGACATTATCATAGCCTTGTTCAAATTGCTTTGTCTTCCAATGTATTGGATGGTTCTAGAACCACACCACAAACTATCTTAGTTGGATCCCTAATTCTGTAATGAGTTGCACCTCCCACTATGGTTTAATATTTTCCTCAATTTCAAAGCTCTAGTGCCCTCACCTACTAAACACTCAACCTGCTTTTCTTTGGGTGAATCCCCCCATTGTTATCCTCATCATTTCCTCCCTTTGCATATATGTGTTTCTCTTACATTTTATTATCCATATTTGGCCTATACCTTGAATCTACAATTATCTCATTGTCATGAGTTGTCAACCTACTCCAAAACTTACCTTTCAACTAGTTTCTAGTCATCTATGTGTTTCTTTGTGACAATTGTACTTGCATTATTTTCTTAAAATTTATTGGTCCTCTTTGGTTTCTTATAAGAATCTTAATTAAAATTATTTACATCCATCTCATCATTTTAATCCACCAACTTATCTAGAGAACATAGAAAACTAACATAATAATTTTTTCTAGGTGACTTCCCACTTTCTTTTGCTTTATGATACCATTCACCTTCATTATTAGTCATGGAATCCATGTCCACTACACTGAGCTCTTCTAGAGTTGTATGATACATAGATTTTAAATCCTTATCTAGATTTGTATCCTACATGGAACAAAGACTTTCCTCCTTTCTCTCTTGCTTCCTATCTATACCTTCGATATGATCTTCAATAACATGTTCCTAGACAATTTGGTTTCTACTTCCTCCTCTTTTTGTTTGTGGTTTTGTCTAGTTTAACTTCTCTATCATTTTTTTTATTATGAACTTCCTCTCCCACCCAACCCTCATCCTCCCTTTTTATCTTGTTTTTTATTCACATTTTCTTCATCCCCCTCAATTTTTAACTTGTTTTCATCAAAATCAGTGCTCATCATCTCAGCCTCCATTTCAAATTTCTTCCTACCCACAATTTTTCCTTATTATACTTTATTTTCATGTCATTATTTTTACCTGAGTTATCTTCACACCACTCTGATTACCACCATCAACAATGTCACCCTCCTCCTTACTTTTCATAGCATTCTTTTTTCTACCTTATTGTCTTCCCTTCGTGTCAACATCTTTATCACCTTCAAGTCAGGAAACTCTAACCTTGAAACTTCCCTAAACACATTATTGGGTTCAATCTAAATATTATCCCTCTCCTTCTCAAGATCACGTTTCTTTTCTTTCCATCATCATAGGGAACATGGTATCAACTTATTTTCCCATCAAACAACCTTACCTTCCAAGAGTACCATTTGTTATCTAGGGGAAATGTTCCCATGGACATTGGGGGAATTCCATAGGGTTTTTTGTGGCTAAGAATTAATAGTATAATACCACAAAATTGCAAGAACTTGTTTTACTAGAGAGCAATTTCATAGTGAGTTTGATATCATCTCTATTCCACTAGGGATGGTCTTGCTCATTGTTAGTCGCTTAGTGCACAATCACCTTGTAAATCTTGTGAGGAACCCATGTTGATACCAAGAAATTTTTCATGGAAAGTAAGTGTCAGTTTCCACCTTTCTAACTATAGGGTCCAGTGATATGAAAATTAATTTGATCTACACACATCTAAAAAATATAAGTCATTTACAAAGGATGGTAGAAGAACATTGTTAGGGAAGAAAGGTGATTAGAAAACATTTCAATTTTGATTCCATGTTAGATTTTTAAGGTTTCAACAATCCTGGCCTAAAAAGGCTTTAATAGTGTCTTCAACTACCACTACCACAAAAAGAAATAAATGGAGTCTATGTGCTCTAAAACTCGGGAACATTTCATTGTTGCCTCATTCTTGAAATAGGTGTCCAAGCTTATGTTTATTAATATTTTATTCAAACTGGCCTTTCCCTGGTTGTTTTTCCATTCTAAATATGTTCTCTACCACCACTCAAAGACCCTATGAGAAAATTCTTAGGCATCCCTATGTTCTGTAGCTCCCTTTCTAAAATTTAGAAGCCAGTTACATCAACAATAGGTGTAAAGTGTAAAGGAGGTTGTCATATGTGTGGAGTATGACAAGTGGTAGTAAAATATTGATATCCCAATAGTAAAAAATAACAAATTTTATCCCAAAGGGGTTAGATCCATTGGTGAGGAGCAAGGATTTTTTCACTAGTGACCAAGGTTCTATTCGTGTGACAGATTTCCTAGAGCCATAGGAACACCTTGAGGTAGTGGTCAAATTTGTGGTTGCACCCAAAGAGATTATATTAAATAGTCTCATGACCTATGCACACATAAGTGAACCAAATCACATCCCCATGTCCTTCAATTTATTTAATGTCATTTGGGTCTATCCCAAGTGGTTGGGAGGATTAGTTGTCAACCTCCCCACGTAGGTTCAAATCCCATAAGTGACATGTTTACACTCTTAAATGAGTATATGGTGGGTTGGATTGGTACCAACAATCTCAACTCTTGCTTTTGATCTTGAGAGTGAGACCACTTTCATTCCCAGTAGTAATAATAACAACAACAACATAATCAATTTTCACTATGAATAATCGATCACCTTTGGTGTAAGAAATTGGTTAATTAACATGTTTAGTGTTTTAAAAAATTAGCTAATGTGTTCAAGGGACTTAAATAGATGAGTGTAGTTCATGACATTGTTGTATTTTTATACCAAGTGTGTTATGTATGCCATCCATTACTAAGGTGCATGCTAAATGATTACAACATTTATGCATACCATAAACCTATTATTTACTCCATTTATTTATTGTATTTCACATAGTTAACGAAATGATCTCTATCTCCTCCATAATACAATAGCTACAATTTCTATGTATCATAAATATTTACTTTTCTATAGATGAAGGAGATTTTGAGTGGCAATCATAGATTCATGCATGGAGCATATATTAGAAAGCACATAACTTATTCATGAATCTCATCCTCCATCTTCTTCCTTTTTCTATGATACGTAGATACAAAAACAAGTTATTAGTCCTTGTCAAAGGCTAGGAGTATGACATTCAATTCATCGTTGACCATCAATTAGTTATCCTTTGACTACAAATATTTTCATGCTATCCAATTTTGCACATAGGAAAAATGAAATAAATATTTTCTTATAATATTTGAATTGATTTTATAAAACATGCTATTGGCTAACAAGTTCAAAGTCTTATTGTTGAGATTTGACACAATGAAATTAGATAAACTAAGTTTTAAGTTTGGATAAAAAATTCAAAGTAGCTCTAACACATTGCAATTTTTTCCATAACCCAAGTTTTAAGTTTGTTATTTTCTTCTTTTTCAGTGTCAATTCATTAACACCTCTGCTTTGTCAGTGCACCACCTTGAATAAAATTTCAATGTCAAGGATTTAAAACATTTTGACAAATATGGCCATTGTCTCCACTACCTTCGCAAGAGGGCCTCAACAAACCCATACCACCCCGCATGAGAGAATCAACCACATTCACCCATAAAGAGACTAGGGGGAGGGAATCAAACTTTTCAAACATGTGCCTGCAATTCAGTTTTGTTTGTACTTAATATTCTATAGCAGTTTCAGGTAATCGTTATGTACTTACTTAATATTTTGTCTCAGTTTCTTTGGATATGTCAAAGTAACTTAACATGTCCCTACTTTTTTATAAATTTTAGAATAAAAAGTTAATATATTTTCAATTTAATATAGGTTCTTTCCCTCATATCTATAGACATTACACAATGAAAAGAAAAATAATACTAAAATGTTTTACATTTTTGTTAACCTTTTGTTAGGTCCATCCCATAAAAAGACTCCCTTACAACAAGAAATTCATCCTTCAACCTTATTTCAACTAGCTTGCATGCAATATATGAAGGTTGATATTCATAATCTTGTCCAACTCGTTCGACTTTATTCCACAGGAAATACACTTGACTTGGTTTTGCAACACATTGTCGAAAATATATTTAACAACGATGTCGAGATCGCTTTTTGACGCCTTCCCTCCTTCACTATTATGTGCCTTGTACAACTTAAAATAGACATCATCGCATGCCTAGATCAATTAATAGAGAAATTTGTGACCATCTTCCTTCCTTTGAGACCTAGAATGCTTCCCAAATAGATTTAAAGAGCCCTGGATGTTCATAGGATTGCTAAGGGGAATGTCACTTTTTAGAGACCTCATGATCCACTTCTCCCATAAACAAAGGGGACTATGGTCATTCCAATATTCATATGTTACCCAAACTTGTCTTCATTTATCTCTATCAATGATTGACAATGAAGTCATTTGAGACTTTGGCATTCTTCTCTTGCTCTCTGCTCCAGTCCAACTGAACCACAACTCTGAGAAAGTGCATAAATATCTCATCTCTACATAAGTGTCGACCATCTTTCATACACTAGTGCCCCTCTACTTGTTGAATTTCCAAATAATTAAAAGAATTTATAGCTGTCTTGATTGAGGTAGGAGTGGCCTGACTAATCTATAATGGTTGGTTTTTCCCAATGAACTGATTTGACTAATTTTAACTACCAAGTATGAAATATTGCTAACATTTCATTCACTTAATTTTAACCACGGATCCTTTTCTTTTTTCCTTAATTTTATCTTTGCCTACCATTTCATTCATTTTTTAATGGGAATTGTTATTATCATTCATGGAGGAGAAGCAAAGGCTATTCATTCACATGGATCCATGCCAACTAGGAGAAAAGGTTGGAAAAACAATATTGTAATACCTCGGTTTTGAGTTCCCGAATTAATAATGTATTTTGTTTATTTGATGAAAGCTCGAAGTGCATGAACACTAAAAGGGGCTGGAGTGTCGAGGAAATGTAATACTTGGAACATTTTTATTAATAAAATACATTGTTGGTTGTGATATGGACAAGGAAAAGAGTTATAGGGGTCTATGATTCCACGATAGAGGGGGAACGTTAAGGAGCTAATCCTTTACATATTTAAGTTAATTTTTATTTTACCCACCTTGGAATTTTGGAGAGAAAGAGGGGATTACATGAGCTTGTTGGGGGAATCCCACATCATTATTTTGATATTTAAACCATTTTCTTGATTGTCTTGGGGGTTGGCCACTCATTCTTACTAAAAAATCATTTTTGGAGTTGTTCCTCTCTATTTCACTCTTCTGCTCATTCTTGTTATGCACGGGGAAGGGAAAATGAATGGATGAAGGAAAGAAACCATGGTTGGCTTGCTGTAACTGATTACTTATCATTCTAGGAGGGAATGGATGCTAGTGGGCATGAGAATAATGGTAGTTGAGAGACAATTGACTATAGCCAAGAATCTTAATAGTTTTCGTCATTGATATTTCTTGACAAGAATCATTGGAGCCACGGAAAGAGGTGGAAATATTGAGGGACTATGTGGTAGTGAAGGGGGTTCATTGTCTTTGGGTGGTGCAGGATAAAGGAAAAATAGTTGGTAAATCAGATTTGTTGTGTGTTGAGAAAACCTATGAGAGATTGATTATTGACTGGTTTGGGAAGTTGAGAGACAGTCTGAGACCCATCCTTGTGGTTTCATAGCTCTGTATTGGGGGTTGATGCAGGAGCATTGCCAACTCATCAAGCGAGCCAGCACATCAAGCGGAGATCAGCTGGATAAACAAACCCAAATTTTTGAAGTTCTTTGGGATTGTAGCGCAAGTCTTTAATGAAGCCATTTATGAAGGCACATTTGTATATTGT
>JASDQU010011564.1:0-14947 GCA_032191745.1 Picea mariana | reverse complement strand
GTTAAGTACAAGAGTGATGTAAAATATCATGCAAAACAAATTAAACGTGTAGTAATGAGAAAGGACGTTATGTACCTTGAAATGATCAAGTGGAATAATAATATAAGTCTAAATATAGGTGATGAAGGGTATAACCATGGCAAAAAATATGGGCAAAAAGGGTACAATATATGGTCCTAACAAATACTATTGGAATAAATATAAACAAATTCTCTTTGAACTTGAAGCTGTGTTTTTTGACCCCCAAGTATATTACATAGCTGAGACTAAATGATTGTTTCTTCCTTTGTTTTCCCTTTTCTATACTTACCCATTTTTCTCTTGTCTTCTTCCCCTCTATTATCCCTTTGTGGTTATATACTTAGTCGCATTATTATGATCACAGCTTCCCGAGTTGGAGGATTGTCAGATTCTCATCTTCATCTATATCTTCATATCATGAGCTCGACAAACTGCGGTACCTTTCAATACTTATCCAATTATCTGACCACTGGGTCCTGGGTTAGCGCTATCGAACACTTATACCCCATGTTCTGTCATATACATCTTACACCCAAAACTTTTGTGATCTACAATTTATTCTTTTACTAGTGAGAACTCATCAAGGGTTCCAAAAGATTGGCATTAATAAACGAATAGTGGATGTTGTTCTGTGAGATACTTGCCCCTTTTTCCCTTTTCTTGTTCCCCTTTATTATCCCTTTATGGTTATATACTTAGTCTCCTTTCTATGATTGCGGGTTCCCAGGTTGGCGGACTGACAGATATTCATCTCCATCTATATCATCACATCACGAGTCCGACTGACCACCATTCCTTTCCATACTTAGCCAATTTTATGGTCGCAGTTTCCGTGGTTGGTGCTATCGAACTCTGTTGTCGCTTGTTCTGTGATAGCATCTTGCATTCAAAACTTCTGTGATCTACAATTCCACTCCAGACTCGAAGTCGCAAGCTTCACTCTACTCGGGTTCACAAAACTTTCAAAGCATCTATTGCTTCCTTCCATCCCCACTACCTTCACGCCCTTTCCAATGCACATTAATTATGATTTTATTGGTGACAAATCAACACACTAGTACGAAACAATTGGCATTAAAAAGCAAAAAACCTCGAGGACATCTCCTATTAACACGCATTAAACTGCCATTTCTTTCCATACTTGGCCAAATTTTTCCACATGTTTCATGATATACATCTTGCACCCAAAAATTTTGTGATCTATAATTCCACCCCAGGATCCTCCAACTCGCAAGATTCACTCTACTCGGGTTCACAAAAAGTTTCAAAGAATTTATCGCTCCTTTACATCCCCTCCACATTCGTGCCCTTCCCAATGCACATTAATTATTCTAGCCTCTATATTGCACTTCCATTGTTCTGTGACCTACAAACAACACTTGGACCTCTACGACCCTATTCCATACTTAGACACTTTTTCGATTTCAGGTTCCTGAACTGATGGGCTCAAAATTGTGTTTCGAATCTTCCGCGACTTGAAAATAGTGCCCAGAGTTCCATGATATACAATTTGTCCGTTGGAATGCCCCATCAGGAGACCAACCGTCCGTAGTTCCTTTCAAGACTTATCCACAAGTTGGTTGTATGTTCATGACTTGGTACATTTCCATGTTTTCACATGTTGCAACGACTGTGTATTGAGTTTGGCCTAACGTTTCCCTACTCCATACTTAATGGTTTTTTGATTGTGGGTTCCCGGACTCGCGGGATCAAGATTGTGTTTCAAATGTTTCGTGACTTGCAAAAAATATATATTAGTGAAAACAAGTCTGGGCTATCGTTTCCCTATTCTATACTTAGACACTTTTTCGATTGAGGGTTCCCGGACTGACAGGATCAAAATTGTGTTTCTAATCTTCTGTGACTTGCAAACAGTNTTCCATGGTTTCTCATGCTGCAACCAATGTGTATCGAGTCCAGCATAACATTTCCCTATTCCATACTTAGACACTTTTTCAATTACGGGTTCCCGGATTGGCGGGCTCAAGATTGTGTTTCCAATGTTTCGTGACTTGCAAACAATAACCGAAGTTCTGCGATATACACTTTTTCTGCAAGAATGTACCATCATTCCCTCTTATGTGTTACGCGTTCTGCGGTCAACACTTCTGAGATATACAATTTGACCCTCGGGCCCTCACCTCTGCTGGTTATATCTTGTAACCCTATTTTGAAGCCCAACCGACCACTTTCGATAATTAGCCATTCCTTAATTGTTGTTCGTTTCCCCCGCCACCTTTGTACTTCTTTCTAGATGTGAAATTAATAAGATTTAATGCTAAAATTTCATCATGCGGGAACCGTAAACATTATCATTAATGAGTGAAAGGCTCGAGGAGATCTCCCACATTTATGCGATATACAAATTGATCGTCGAACTCCCGCATCATTTCCTCTTATGTGTTACACATTTTTCACTCAAAAATTATGAGACATACAGTTTGACCCTCAGGGCGTCACGTCTCCTGCGGAACCATTGTCACCCTAGTTTGAAGCCTGTTTGACCGCTTTCCATACTTTCCCATTTCATGGAATCTCTTTCGCGAATCCTTGGGTTGGCAGGTTCACGAAATCTCCAATTCCTAGTCACTGTTTACTATGCCCGCCACCTTCACACTTCTTTCAAAGTGTGCAATGACCAAGGTTTAATGCTAACAATTCATCATGCAACAACCGTGCAGACCATCATTAATAAGTAAAAGGCTCGACGAGATAGTCATATTGGCTATCACTACACAACTTTCCCATAAATATGTAGAAAACATCTTTCTACATAATGGAATATCTATTACAAATTTCAATATATTAGCGAAAACAAGTGTGACCTACCGTTTCCCTATTCCATACTTAGCCACTTTTTTGATTGCGGGTTCCTGGACAGCCAGTCTCATGATTGCACTTCCAATGTTTTGTGGCCTGCAAACAGTACCTGGAGTTCCAAAATATACAAATTGACCTCTGAACTGTCCCATCATGCCCTCTTCTGTGTTATGCCTTTTTCACTCAAAAACTTCTAAGACATAAAATTTGACCCTTGGGCCCTCACCTCTCATGGTTATACCTTGTAACCCTATTTTGAAACCCAAGCTACCGCTTTCGATAATTAGCCATTCCTTAATTGCTCTTTCCCGTCCCCATGACCTTCGTACTTCTTTCTAAATATGAAATTAACAAGCTTTGATGGTAATATCTCATCACGCAGGAACCGTCAACATTGTCATTAATGAGAAAAACGCTCGAGGAGATCTCCCATTAATACGCATTAAACCAAGATATGCGGGGAGTTATATTATCCCTTCCGATTGTTCATCTCAAACAACATGGAATGTCTTTCGCGGGTCATTGGATTGGTGCATTCATGAAATATCCAATCCTTAATTTCTCTTCATCATACCCACCATCTCCGCACTTCTAGGTATGCAATTACTAGTCTTTAATGCTAACAGTGCATCATGCAACAACCGTCGAGATTGTCATTAATGAGAGAAAGGCTCGAGGAGATCTCCCATTCATACGCATTGGACCAAGATTTGTGGAGGGTTATATTATCCCTTCCATCTCTTCATTTCAAACATCGTCTGGAGAAAACGAATGTTCTCATAATCTTATGGAAGCATCTTGACAACAGTTATGCGAAGATACATTGAATATCTTCGAACACGAGGACCATAACTTCTAGTGGTCTAGGGCATACTATTACTATTCATCCCGTTCCACCTAGAACAAAGTGATTTGGACCTCTAGAATCGCTCGTCGAGGCTACGTCCTTGAGGTTTTTGATTGTAATGAGGTGGTCTCTTGGTGCACCGAAAAATATATTTCAAACCAAAGAATTATTCCACTGTGCAACCATTCTCTTGTTTCTTTGTCACCTCAAGTCTTCCACAAGATGTTAAGATTGTCGGATCCAACATTGACCTTTAGAGGACAACACTACAAGTAGTTCCTAGAAAAACATGATAATGGGTTGGACCTCTTACCCGAGTTCCTCGAAGACTTGAGAGCAGTTTCTAAAGATATCACAAAGTTGCAGGTCAATTCCTCTATAAATCCATTCTAGGAAATTGCCTGACTGTTTACAAGAATAACAGGACAGGAATCCATGACAAGCATTTCCCACATGGTTCTTTATATTTTTTTTTCACAGTCAAGGAACAATCCATTTTTTATCGAGGGAAGCTAATTTCCATTGAAATATGTTCCCAATTGTCACGATTCAAAGAATATAATAAATTGTATATGTCATCCTACTTGATTTTCGCGATAGCGCATTGTTGTTCATTTCCAAAACTGTCTCTGTCCAAGAAGATAAACTATGAATTCAACCCAATAACGTTCTGCTACCAGGTCTTGTGGAGGCACAAGGCCTCCCATTGTTTTTATGAGGTTTTTAATGAGTTTGTCTCCGTTTTCAAAGATTTGTTGTTAGGAAAGGATGCTCCCCAGATGTCTGGTTAGGAAACCAAGTTTTTGGAAAGGAAGGGAACACTGGAACAAATGGAAAATTACAATGTAATAATGATTTTTGGCTCCAAGGAAAATCCTTATTTCCTTCCATGTCACATCACGGATAATATGTTTGTTACATAAATAGCAAGGAAATACAACTACCGGTTGCATTTTTCCCATGGAAAGAGAAAAAATCAGTTTGTTTCTCTGCCCTGGAAAGTCGGGGACTTCCTGTTCAAGAACGTCAACAATATTGACGAATCCACAGGCCATTTCAAGAACTTGAACCTAAGATATTCTGAAAGGCTAAGAGGGTTCGACCCTGATGGGATTTTTCTAGAACATTTACTAGTAGTTGGCTTTAGCAACCCTTTTATCCATACACGCTTGACCGAAGACAGAGACAATGACGACAACACTCCTACTCCTAACTATGGCGACGTAGAGACATTGCAAAACACAATTGAATTGTACAGACAATAGGGAAAATGCTCTGGTGAGAAGAGTGTCCAATCCCTATCCTGCACTCCCAAGAGAATGACATCATGGAGCGTCGCTTCAATGAACCACCCCAGTAAGAAAGCAACCCATAAATCTTCAAACGGAGGAGGAGATAAGAAACTTCCTTGTGGAAAAATTGACAGTTCTCACAAGCTTCTCATGACGAAGAAGAGAAAAAACATTGTAGGGTAAGCGAAAGAGCCCGAAACTGAACGTGAAAACATGCAACTTGAGACTGTTGTGGATGACGTGTTCTGAAAAGTTGATCAGTCTGTTGACGTGATGCACCATAGTTCCACAATGGAAATAGTTGAGACCAATAGTTTTTACGAAGATGAATCCTTCATTTTCCAAAGCGTTGTTTTTTACAGCCAATCTAAAAATTTAATTATTGAAAAGAGAGATGTAACAAATTAGAAAGGGAAATATTGTTCAGATATTATCCTTAGGAACATGTAGTCGTCCCAAATCTCCCTATTTCACTGAGCAACCACAGATGTTCTTGATGATTCTATTGGAGGAATTGAAGTAGAGAATGCCAGACTGAACGGTCGAATCAAGGAATTGGAGGAGGCTTTGATTCCTACCCCATTCTTTGCCAGTCCTTTAGCAAAAACCATGTTTTTCACCCCTGCAGCGAATTTAAAAGGATCCTCCAACCTCCTCACATCCTGTAGAGGCTATGTAGAGAAGAATATCAAGAAAATAAGGGAGCTAATTACTAAAGCTTAGGAAACACCACAAAATATAGCTTCCTTTCGAACGAGGGCATATTATTTGCACAAACATTTGCAGGTGAATTTAAAAAATGAAGAACGTTTCTATCTAGAGATGGTGATCCCTTTTGGTAACCATGTCATCAACATCTCAGATCTAAAAAGAATACAAGAAGATCTCCTCTCCCCAAACTAGATCAAACAATTAAAAGCATGTTGGAAAGAGAAAGTTAAGAAGCTACACCTCATTGTTGAATCAACTGAACAAGTCATATCAAAGAAAGAAGAATTATTCAGAAACCTGACCGAAATAGACTTATCCAGAAGTACCAACAAGGTTCAAGACACAAAGTTAATCCTCAACTCCTTGTCATTAACCAAGCAAGCATTCAATGAACAAGTTGATATTTTAAAGGGGTTGTCTTTAGAAACGTTTTGTGGCATCCTTGAATATGGTCAAGATGACGTGGAGAACTGACCAGTGGACTATTAGACAAACAATGAAGAAATTGAACAGGCTCTGCATAGTATTTCTATGGATTTAAGGAATTTAGAAAACAAACTTTTCAACATAGAAATCTGGGATGAAATCAACGTGCCCCCCATGACAAGCTACATTTAAGAATGGCTCCAAAGGAGAATGGACAAGCTCACCGACAAGGGGAAACAACCAGATGGCATGATTCTAGTGGCCGTCGACGAGAGCAACAAAAATGCATCAGCTTCATAGTAAGTCTACATTGTTCACATCTTGCTTTCTTTATCAATCCGGTTATTCCACCTCTTTAAATAGAAATCTCTAACCAAAGACTGATAAATTGCAATTTCTTCTTTTCAGAGATTCCTCTCTACTGTCGCACACTTCTTCTTTCTACAGTCATATTTCTTGTACTTATTTCTTTTATGGTCCGCGGGAACACCAATCCCATTCTATATGACAAATTCATTTAAATTTCCATAAATATGTAACAGACATTAGTAATTTAGACATTATTTTTTTTTTTATAAATTTCAAAGAAAATTATTTCGGGAATAATTTCGACGGTTCCTTGTGGGCTGCTTTCGGAATGCTAAATTAGTTCTCTTTATGCATATAAATCATCTTCTTTTATTTTATGTGCTCAGAATTTTTTTCCCTTCAACTGTGCTCAATGTCAGG
The DNA here is from genome assembly GCA_032191745.1 of Picea mariana. Classification (NCBI taxonomy): domain Eukaryota; kingdom Viridiplantae; phylum Streptophyta; class Pinopsida; order Pinales; family Pinaceae; genus Picea; species Picea mariana. The sequence continues at coordinate 8,101 of JASDQU010011564.1, read as the reverse complement.
AAATTGTGTTTATTATATTTGAATGTTTAATGTGTCCGGGAACCTTTACTTAAAAAGAAAATAAAAAAAAATGCTACTGTCCTTTTTTATTGCTTCAAGCCATTACAACGGAAATTTTCTAAGTCTCATATTTTAACTATACACGCCCCACGAAAAAACTTAAACAAGAGTATCACATCTATAAAAAAACACAGTAGGATTGACATCCTCGTTCGCATATTAAACCCATATTAATATAATATTATGATAAACTAATTCGGGAGTTTCTTTGGGGCTCCGACCTTACTTCCGCACTAACGTTCTCCCCAGGTCATCTACCAGCCAGAAGTCTTATGGTTGGCGTGTGACACACTGACACCAATCATTTTCTGCATGGATACCATATGTACTTCAAGTTGCTTCCCACTGTCTCTACTACTTCGGGCTTCTATTGCTCCTTTGCTCCTTCGGTCCCACCATAGCATTGCATTTAGTCCCATTACAATCGTGGGAGGGACTACCATGCAACACTTGTTTCAATAAATGATCATTGAATGTTGATTAGTTTTACATGCAGTTAGATGCCATCAAATCAAGGCGACTCAAAAGCATGATATCAATGGATTCGTTTTCCAATGCATAGTCCAAAATAAAAAAAAGGGGATCAGAATACATTCATATCATGGAGATCATTGGCATTAATATGAGGAAGATATACAGTTACACCAAATCGCCCTAAAATCGTAGAAAATATTCAGTCTGAGATCGCCAAGGATTAGTTATGGCAGTTTTATTGATTGAAAATCAATGGATAAGATCAGATCACTCTGGGATATGCCACAAATTCACTAAATATTATCATGCATTTTCACCGAGATCATGGCATTAATATCTAAAGGGTTCATTGTTTGAAAATTTGTCACCAAGTCCCAAAAGGTTCATAGATCCAACAAGATTGCAGTTGCATCACATAAATCTAGATTCCATTACAAGGTTAACTTCGGGTTTTCTATCACTGCTCCGATTAACATTAAAAAATAACTAAGCCACCATAGTAAAGAAACTTACAGCTCTAGCCGACGGTCCTCTCGCTTAAAATGATTGAGAACATTGGAAGATATTTCTTAAGTTGTGTTAGTAATGTAGTACAGTTGGTTTACGAGTTTTGCAAGGAAACCTCATGGCGCATAAGTTTTCTAAAGCCAAGTGAAATTTTAGTTTTGTTTTATAACTCTAGTAAATCAAGTGGTTAATTAATTATTTTAGTTTCTTTTTAGTTTTAATACATTTTCATTTTAGTTTTAATTTACTTATTTCTTTAGTTTTAGTTTAGTTTAAACTTTATTTAGTTTAGTTTAAATTTTAACCTTTAATTAGTTTTTATAACTTTAGTTTTGTTTTAAGCTTTTGTTATGATAGTTTCATTTAGTTTATTTTTTACTTAATCTTTTAGTTTCATTTTAGTTATTTTATAGTCAAAGTTTTTAATCTTTTAGTTTGATTTTATAGTTTAAAGTTTTTAATAGTTAAAGTTAGATTCTAGTTGAATTTAGTATTGTTCAAATTTATTCCTTTTATTTAGCTTTTTTATCTTTAGATTAATTTAGACTTATTTTTTATTACTTAAATTAAAATTTTATTTTTAGATTTAGTCTTTTGTTTAGTTAAACTAAGTTTATTTTATTTTAGTTTTATTTTAAATTTATTTTTTTCATTTTAATTTTAATTAGATTTTAACATAATTTAGTTAAATTTTAATCATATTTTATTTTAATTTAGATTTGATTTGAATCTATATGGATTTGTTTGGATTGTAGATTGGAAATGTAGATTTAAAGCTTAAGGAATTGGAAAAGTAGATTGGAAGACAAAGACAAAGGACGACAAACAAACTTTCAAATGGCTATAAAAGAAGCATGAAGTTAGTGAAAAGGAGGAGGTTTTTGGAGGATGAAAGAATGGATGGAGAAAGGTTGATCTTAGACAAGGAGAGGCTTGTGCTATCATAGTCTCTTTCTTGAAATATTTTGTATTTTGTGTTAGAAATCAGTTATAGAATGAATGCACTATTGTCAAGTTTTGTAAACTGATAGAAGACTCTCAAGTATTTTGATTGTATTCCGGATTTGATACTACTGTCATGTTTTGAGTTTAATAAAAAGACATTCCATTCTCAATGAGTATGAGTTCATATATTGTGCATTGTTGTGAGTTATGTGAATTCATCTTTATTTAAAATCATCGATAAGCGGTCTTTCATGATTAGTTTAAATTTGTCAATTAGCCTTTGGATATGAGTATGTGTATATGTAGTTTCTTGGTAATTGTTTACTAGATTCATTATTGATATACATTTGTTTTAATTGTTATCTTTCTATTTCAACGGTTTCCTTAGCTAGACAATTTTCTTATCTCATGTTTAATATATTTTAATCCTCCATATTGAGTGTCAATATATATACCTAATATTCCCTTGGTGACTATTTACTGAGTTAAGATTGATGTTTATTTGTTTTGATCGTTATTAGGTTATATGAACTACTTATATAGGTTAATAGATTACTTTTATCTCATGATCAAGTTTTTTTATTCTTCTTTCTCCTAACCGAGACATCATGAATTACTTATATATCTCGGTTAGGATAGTTTAGGCTTAGAATCTAGATAGATTAATTATTTTCTTTTCTGCAAGTAGGATTTAACAAATCTTAAGTTAAGTCTCCATTTACTAGAGAAAAATCTTTAAACGGGTAATTGGACCCAATATAACTAGTCGAAATCACCATCCCAAATGGAAAAGGGTCTAATTGGGCTCTTGACCGGGTGATTTCTCGAATGTTGATCATGGTCAATTTTGACCATCAACACTGTCTAAAATAAATACATAACCTTAAGGTCCCATATTTCTTCTTCACAAAAATATCTGGGGCTCCCCAAGGAAACACACTTGGGCATATATGCTCGGCTTGCTTAAGTTGGTCACACCACATGGATGTCTTTCCTTGCAAGTGGTAGGTTAATGCACTTCTTGTTTCTACCCTAGAGGGGTAATCATGCAACTGGAAATAGTTTCTCATTTCAAATAGTCATACCTTGGTCTATTCTCCCTTTCTGTGCTCACCATTGAAATTCGGTGGCTTGATCTTCCTAGTTAACCTTGCAAGATGTCTCCCTCAAGCCTTTTCCTTTGTCTCCTTATAGGGGACACACCTGGGTTGTTCCTTATCCCTGAACTAGCATGAGCTCTCCTAGTGGATTTCTCTGGGGAATGATGGTGCCAAATCCTACAGCTTGAATTCCTATCATTCCCATGCCCATCGCTTCTACTATGGGATTTGGATGTTTTCACTTTCCTAGAACTAGCTTTGGGCTTTGTGTCAGAGTCCTTATTGGCTTGCTTCTACAATATGTTCAAGATTTAAAGTATCTCTTCTTTATATTTCATGATCTTTTTACTATCATATCTATAGCTCTTCACTTATCTATGCATGGGATTCCCATAATTATAGGCTCCTTCTTATCTCTTCTTCCATTTGACTCAGTCTCAACATTCCCCATGCTGACAGACAAACCTCTAAATTCCTCTTCATAACTATAGGACCCTTGGGAATATTCCATTGGTGTGGTTCTCATATATAAATCAGAATAATTATATGAACCTATAATTAAGCATAAAATATGCATGCAAACAATTTCTCCTAGATGAAAATAAATACATACACAATTTTCAAAAGAATGCATAAATTTTTCTACCCTTTAATGCCACCAATGATCTTCTTTTGAGTTGACTATAAAATTTTCTACTCAAATTAATATTTTGGATTAAAATATGGATTCTCCTCCTCAATACATTTACATCAACTATTTATTTTCCAAATTCTAAGTTTGGAGCAGAAAGTTATGGTCTTCAGAAGTGTTGACCATTCTTCTTTTTTCAACCCTGCATGTTACACGTGTCCTCTTTCTCTGCCAACACATTTTTAGGTACCCAAAACTCAAATATGGATCCCTGGATGACTTCTATAGTCCATGGGATTTTTGCATACTTCTCCTTGGCCCCAAACTAACTACTGAGCTAGGAGTTATGCCCTCTAAAACAAATCTGGTACTAAATTTTTACCCTTGACTTTTTTGGTTGTAACTCCCTCATAAAAGCTTCATTTGGCGAACAATTTAGCTTGTTGGAAATCTATCTCTGAGTGCTATCATTTTAGAAGAAGAAAAATTGTTTCTTTCTTGGAAGGACACACAATTGTGTACAAAATTTATTTTCTAAAAATGTTATGTAGGTCCTCAAAAATGCCTTGGAAGACGAAGACCTTCAAAACTGGAATTTCCATGGACAAATTCATTAAATTACTACTGCAACAGTATTTATATCCAAAACATTGATCTCAAAATCATGATTAATCCTAATTGTTGATATTTTGAGCCTTTTCAAGTTGTGGCTAGCCTCTGCAATCCTATCAGAAGCTCTTTCTCAGACTCTTCCCATCGAAAACCCCAAGTGGTTGGATACGCGGGTCCCTCTGAAACCAATGGTACAAAACACCATTGACCCATCTCATTGGAAGTTGGGTTTTCCTTGCTTACTGACCTTTATAAAGACCAAACTCCAATATCATATTGGGATCATTCTATCAAGCTCATCCATCGGAAGCACTCTCCCCAAACGAACCTTCTGACGGCTTCCTTCTGAAGACTTATCAGAAACCATCCTTCTCGAACCATCATAATTATCTCTTTTCTTAAGACCTGCATCTGAATGCTACATGAAAATCACTAATTCCCCTTCCCTTGTTGACATGGCACACTAACGTGGAAACTTACATGGAATTCTCCTTCACCCCTATCCCTTCCAAGGAAACATGCTCATTCGATAGATCAGATGGTTAGAAATTGTTCCTCTCAATGGCCACGATCATAGATCGAGCTCCCAAAATTGCACACCAGTTACCTCATTTGGAATAACTTTTTCAAACACCAAAACATGCCCAACCTTCTAAACGAGATCTCCTGAAACACCTCCTGCAAATCCAACGACTTGGCAAAGATCTGACGGCTCTTGTAATTCTGATCTCGTGTCATCGGACACCTCCCTTTGGACTAAAAATCATGCCTGAATCTAAGTCCTTCCAAAACTTTCTTCCTGAAGGCCTTTCGGTAATTCCTTGATCCAATATTCTATGGTTGGATCTCGACCAACGATTCTGTCGGTCAAATTAATTTGGGACTTCAATTACTAAAATTCACTACCGTCATGAAACTCACAGTGTTTCTACCCTCTAGGTCAAAATTGACTATGCAACCTACAACTTGACACCATGAATTACCTTCTATGACTACTCTGAAGCACTTAAACTCAAAATATTCTCAAAATTTGGAGATTTCACTTTGTTTCTACATTTTCCCCCAAATTTGTCATGAGACGAAATATGCAACCATGAATATTCTCATTTCATGTTGGCACTTGGCCCATACAAGGTCATTGTTGAACCTTGAGCTCTAATACCTTTTTGTAGCATTCCCCATCTTAACTAGGAAAAATTTCGAAGCAAAAAATAAACATAAATATATAAATATATAAATATATATATATATATATATATATATATATATATATATATATATATTGCTAATCAAATATTGTAGCTTACCAACTATGATTTAAATACATATTCAACTAATTCATGATACCCATAATTAAATGCATCTACAACACTCTAAATGACCATGAATGCAGCTAATAACTCAGTTACAAAAAAAAATAACCATTCACATATACAGAGATAAGCACAATAATTAAATTCATGGAATAACTCAACAAATAGATGGACACTTATATTTTATAAAACGTTTTTGCAACCAACTGCTTGGGAAGGACGTTCCACCCAATCATAGACTTTTTTTTCTAGATCTCAACAGCAATTCACCCCCAATTTGGGGCTAGGAATCCACAAAAGTAGGGTGCCTCTCATAGTCCCTCACAACTCCATATCACACAACCCGCTAGTTTTCTCCCACAACTATCCTTAAATTCCTCCAGTTCTCTTCCTCTTGACCTTCCCAACCCAAGGAATGTACCCCTTCACTGCTCTAAGTCTATCGGGTGTCCCATTCATTTATCAAGGTCTTTCTAGCTCAAGTAGCTAGGAATCTCTATGTTGGGAACTCAAGTCTAGGAAAACCACCAACAAAAACAACAACAAACACTTGTTGATATAGTGTAACTCACCCAAGAGTTCACTCTTCAGGCCTGACAAACTGACTCTTCAATTTCCAACTCCAAAATGCTCCAAAAAAACTCCAACATGCTCCATAATTTTCCCAGCATTGTTGTTTCAGCTCCTAGGCTCTTCTCCCCTCTTCTCTACTTCTTGTTCATGTAAAACTGAATGTGAAAAATGACCTATTACTACCCATACAAATTTCCTCTCTTTCCCCAAGATAGTTGACTGTTCACTCTACCCAGTGTTGATTTTACCTCATCCTCATTCTCTCCAATAAACTATGAGGTGTGACTCTCACACCCACCTTATGAAAGGCATTCAATGGTTGGGCTCTCATACACTCAACCAGAAAATAGAATTTTTCCCCAAATGATAACAAAATTCATAAATGTGTGTTTGAACTATTACCCATAAATTATTCCCTTTAGACCCCTCTTGGACACTCTCTAGGAACTCCCCCTTTCTTGTGGATTAATTATCACCCATCTCTGTCCATATCCCAACATATGGTATAAAATTTTATTTATTTTCAATTCAGGAAAATACATTTCACATTTAAATTGCTTGGACATAGCAATATATATATATCTACATTATGCATTAATTAAACCAAGGATTATAGTGGGGATGTTACAAATACTCTCTACTTAGAATTGATGACCTCTTTAATCATCTAAGAGGAACAAAGGTATTTTCAAATATAGATCTGAGATCATGATACCACCAAGTAAGAATCAAGGAAGAGGACATCAGTAAGACAAACTTTAGAACCAGGTATGGACATTATGAATTTGTAGTTGTTCCATTTGGATTGACCAATGCACTGACTATCTTTATGTGCTTAATGAGTGGCATATTCATAAATCATTTGAATAATATTTTCATTGTATTCTTGGATGACGTACTTATCTATTCTAAGTCAGAGGAAGAGAATGAACATCACTTGAGGTTGGTGTTGCAAGTGTTGAGGGAACATCAGCTTTATGTCAAGCTTAGTAAGTGTTATTTTTACCAAGAACAGGTCTGTCATTTGGGGCATATTATTTCAGAACAAGGCATAGTAGTGGATATAGAGAATATTGAATTCATTAGAGGATGACCATCACCTAGGAATGTTTCAAAAGTTAGATATTTTATGGGATTAGCTTGATACTATAGGAGGTTTATAGTAGGATTCTCTAATATCACTCCACCCATCACGTCTTTACAAAAAAGAGAATTAAATTTGAATGGGAAACAAAGTGTGAAGATTGTTGACCCAAAATAAAATTTTGCAGTTTGTGCAGATGCATGCAAAGAAGGACTTGGGGGAGTCCTCACTCAAAATGAACATGTCATTAGTTATGAGTCCAAAAATATTAAAAATAATGAGAGGAATTATGCTACACATGATTTGGAGCTTGCTACAATAGTTCATGCATTGAGTATGTGGAAGCATTATCTCATGGGAAAGAGATTTGAAGTAAGGACAAACCATAGTGGTCTGAAACATATTTTTGAACAACCAACTTTAAATGTCAGGTAGACTAGATGGACGGAATTTTTAAGTGAGTATGGTTTTGATATCAAGCACATCAAAGGAAAAGAAAGCAAAGTTTATGATGCACTTAGCAGAAGGATACATCCCATGATTTCTACAACCACTAGTATGCATCAGTCAGATTTGAAGAGTAGAATTTTAGATGCCATTGTTACAGATCAACATTATTTACAAGTAAAATAAAGTTTACAGTGGGAAAATGTATAGAAAAAAATTAAAGAGTATGATATCAAAGAAGATGGAATCCTTATGCATAAAAATAGAATTTTTGTTCCTAGTTCTGAACTTAGGGATTTGGTATTAAAATAAATGCATAATGTTCCATATTTCATACATCTCAATTACAAGAAAA
>JASDQU010011563.1:53216-98250 GCA_032191745.1 Picea mariana | reverse complement strand
GTGGGATAAACTTATTAGCAGCTATGAAGGAAATGAGAAAGTAAAAGATGCCAAACTTCAAACATTTAGATTGAAGTTTGAACAACTAAAGATGAATGAAGATGAAATAGTTAGCAAGTATTTTTTAAGAGTTGAAGAACTTGTGAATGCCATGAAGGGTCTTGGTGAGAAGTTTGAAGAATCACTCTTAGTTCAGAAGATTTTATGATCTCTGCTTGATAAATTTAATCCAAAAGTCTCTGCAATAGAAGAACTAAATGATCTTAAAACTCTGTCCATTGATCAACTTCTAGGAACTTTAACTGCATATGAAATGAGAATTAGCAAAGATAAATCCATTACTAGAGAAGCATCGTTTAAAGCAGACAAGAATACTAATTCAGATTTAGATGATATTGAGGCAAAATTTGTGAGAAGGTTAAAGAAAGGATTAGGAAAATATCAAGGCAAGTTTCGGTTCAAATGCTTTAACTGTGGTAATATAGGTAATTTTTCATCTAAGTGTCCCCATCAGAAAAAGGACCAGAACTCTGATGATGAAAAGAAGTACAAATTCAAGAAATATAGTAAGAATAAAAGTTTGTGTGCAAATAATGACAATTTCTCAGAAGACATCGATAGTGAATCTTCCTGTGAAGATAAGGTAAATGACTTCATGCTTATGGACAAAGAGGATTATGATAATAAAATAATAGGAAGTGATGATAATGATGAAGAAGCTATGGTTGATATGGAAGGAGAACTGATCAGTGCACTGGAAGAGATTAACAGACTCATAATTAAGAATAGAAAGAAAAAACAATTGTTGATACAGTTCGAAAAAGACAGTAAACAACCTAATGAAGACTTTGCCCTGCTAAAAGTGGAATTAGAAGAGGCAAAGAAAATAGAAGACATACTGAAACAACAGTTGTCAGAGAAGAAAGCGAGGTGTGAAGCCTTAGAAGAAGAGATAGTAAAAACCAGAAAAGAAATGGAGAAGTTTAAGGGATTGTATCACCAAAATATGCCAAGTATTAAAGCCTCAGAAGGATTAACCTCCATTCTAAATCAGAAAATAAACCCAAAGTTGAAATCTAGATTGGGGTATGAAGAAGGATCAAGTAGTGATCATCCAAGTAATACAAAACCTATCAAGTTTGTCAAATCTTCAAACATTGACAACAGTCACTCTACAGAAACAAAGAAAGAAAATCAACCGCCCAGGAGGAGTAAAGAAAAAGGTGCCAGAACTGAATCTGTAGAACAAGGAAATAATACACTTCCTGCTCAAGGAAATCATCAGCATGGAAGAAATCAATTTGCTCAAAGAAGACAAACCTTTTCAAGGTACAAAGGTTTTTTCTATGGTTATTGTTTTTTCTGCTCTAACTTTGGTCACAAAGCTATAAATTGTTCTTTAAGATTTAGATATGAGCAATCAATTTTTTCAAGGAATAATTATCTGCCACCACAAAGATTGAGACAACCAAGCAACAAACAATCATAGACTATAAATCATGTGATAACTGGGAGAAGGACACAGGTGAAATACAACAACAGTTATGAGCATAAAAATCGTTATGATCTGTTATTCAATGAACCAGAATGTTACAACTACCATAATTATGGACATAAAGCTACAAACTATCTCTTAAGGAATTACAATCCAGATTTGATCCCCACTGCTGAAAATGTCAAGGTTTGGAAGAAGAAAGAAGATGACAAGTGTGGACTAGTGTTATCAGCCCAAAGACAAAAGAATCCCTGGTATATTGACAGTGGATGTTCCAAACATATGACTGGAGACAAAAGTAAGTTTCTAACTCTAAGTGAAATCAAATCAGGGAATGTAACTTTTGGAAATGATGCACCAGGAAAAATAAAAGGTAAGGAATGGTAAGTTTGAGTAATGGAAAAGGGAAAGCTCAAGATGTGATTTTTGTAGAAGGTTTGAAACATAATCTTCTTAGTGTTAGTCAAGTCTGTGACCGAGGATGTGAAGTCATTTTTACCTCTAAATATTGTAGAATAAAATCTTTGAATTCATGACAGCTAGTTGCAAAAGGAATAAGAACATAAAACAGTGTCTATGTGTTAAAAGAAAAAAAAGAAGAATGCCACTTAAGCAAGTATGACGAAAGTTGGTTGTGGCATAGGAGACTTGGACACCTAAATTTTGATCATATAATCAATCTCAGAAACAATGGGGCCGTAAAATATATTCTGAAGATATCAAAGCCATACAACTCTGTTTGTAAACCCTGCCAGATAGGAAAGCTTACTCGCACTCAGTTCACATCTAAAAACTTTCCTTCAACAAAAAAACCTCTCTAGTTAGTACATATGGATTTATGTGGACCATCAAGGAGAGAAGGTACAGGAAAATAAAATTATTTTATGTTGATTATTGATGATTATTCTAGACTAACATAGGTTGCCTTTTTTAAGGAACAATTTGAAGCATTTGAAAAATTCAAAGTGTTTAAGGCTTTGACTGAGAATCAAATAGGAAAAATATTAAAGGCAGTAAGGTCTGATAGAGGAGGAGACTTTAGTTCATGGAACTTCAAAGAGTTTAGTGATAAACATGGGATCAAAAGAGAGTACACAATTCCAAAGACTCCACAACAAAATGGAGTTGTTGAGAGGCAGAATAGATCAGTACAACAAATGGCTAGATCAATGATGAATGAAAGGAACATACCTTAGACATATTGGGTAGAAGCAATTCATACAACTATTTATATCCTTAACAAAGCTCATCTCAGGCCACACAGTGACAAGACTCCTTATGAACTATGGTTTGGAAGACCTGCTTCAATCAAGCATTTTAAAGTCTTTGGGAGTAAATGTTATATCAAGAACAATGATGAAAATATTGGCAAATATGATGACAGGGATGATGAAGGTATCTTCTTGGGTTATGCTACAAATAGTAAAGGGTACAGATGTTACAATAAGAGACTGCATAAACTGGTTGATTGTATAGACATAAAAGTTGATGAACAAATTCCGGTCAGAAATGTAAGCAGTGTTGAACCAAGCACAAAAGATATAGTTGGAGATGAAGATGAACAGGTCCAAGGATCAGAAAGGGAAGAATCTGATTTAGATGAAGATACAAATACCCAGGCTAATACAAATCAGTAGAAAGAAGCAAAATCACCTCTCAGAATTGTTAGAAAGAATCATCCTGAAAATCATATAATTGGAGATATAGATAAAGGAGTTCAGACAAGAAGGAAATTGATTAAAGACTCAGAACAATCTCATGTTGCTTTTTTTTTATCTATGATTGAACCTAAAAAATTTTATGAAGTCAACCAACATGATGATTGGGTTAGAGAAATGAATGAAGAGCTTGATCAGATTGAGAAGAACAATACTTGGGAGCTTGTCCCTAGACCTGAAGATAAAAATGTAATAGGTTCCAAATGGGTGTTCAAGAATAAAATGAATGAAAAAGGACAAGTTGTTAGAAATAAATCCAGATTGGTCTGTAAAGGGTATGCACAAGTTGAAGGTCAGGACTTTGATGAAAATTTTGCATCAGTGGCAAGATTGGAAGCCATCAGAATGTTTCTTGCTTATTCATTTCATAAGAACTTTAAAGTTTATCAGATGGATGTTAAGTCAGAGTTTCTTAATGGAGATCTAGAGGAAGAAGTATATATGGAGCAACATGAAGGATTTTTATTGAAAGATAATCCTAATTATGTTTGCAAGCTGAAGAAGGCCTTATATGGACTAAAACAAGCACCACGAGCTTGGTATTATAGACTGGAAAATATTTTACAAGACAAAGGGTTCAAGAAAGGTACTGTTGATAGCAATCTCTACATTAAGTCTAAAGGTGATAATTTACTAGTTGTTTTGGTTTATGTAGATGATATTATTTTTGGCTGTACTAATGAATCATCTGTCTAGTGGTTTGCTAACTCTATACAAACAGAATTTGAAATGTCCATGATAGGAGAACTGTCATGTTTTCTTGGCTTACAAGTAAAACAAAGTTCTGCATGAATATTGATCTCTTAAGAAAAATATTTGAAAGAGATGTTGAAGAAATTTCATATGGAGGATTCCTCTCCTATTAGCACACCTATGGTGGTTGGTTGAAAGCTCAGTAAAAATGATGTTTCACCGGATGTTGATCAAAGGACATATCGCTCTATGATAGGTAGTCTTCTGTACATCACATCATCTCGTCCTGATATAATGCAAGCTTTTGGAATGGTAGGTCGTTATCAGTTTGCTCCTAAACAAAGTCATTTGGTAGCTGTCACAAGGATATTCAAATACTTGAAGGGAACAATGACTTATGGTCTGTGGTATCCTAGAAATCATAATTTTCAGTTAACTGCTTATTCAGATGCAGATTGGGCAAACTGTGTTGATGAGAGAAAAAACACCAGTGGAGGAGCATTCTTCTTGGGTGACTCATTAGTAGCATGGCTTAGTAAAAAGCAAGGATATATTTCCTTATCAACTACAGAAGCAGAGTACATTGCTGCTGCTACTTGCTGCACTCGGATTTTATGGATGATACAAACTCTTGCAGATTTGAAGGTAACTTACATTGATCCCATTCCACTTCACTGTGATAACACCAGTTCCATTAGTGTCTCCAAGAATCATGTTCTTCATTCCAAGACTAAGCATATCCCAATAAAATACCATTTTCTCAGAGAACAAGTTACAAACAAAGTTGTTCAGCTAAATCATATCCCTTCCAAAGATCAGATAGCTGATATCTTTACTAAATCGTTAGCAGCGACCCCTTTTGGATATCTTTGTCAAAAGTTGGGGGTTATAACTTCTTTAGTCTAATCTGTTCACCTGGTCAAGGGGATTCCTTATTGAATATTTGTTGTATTTCTAAGTTACTCATAGTTGACAGGGGGAGCGTGTTTCTTCTTTGACATTGATGTCAAAGGGGGAGAAAGTGTAGTAATTTCGAAGATGCTATAGTGGTATAGTTGGATGTTCTTCAAGGTTTCCATCAATGCCAAAAGGGGGATATTGTTGGCATATGTGGTATAGTTGGATGTTCTTCAAGGTTTCCATCAATGCCAAAAGGGGGAGATTGTTGGCATATTTATTACGGCTAGACAGAAGGAAGAGTATTTGTTTTTCATTGATGGAAAGCTTATCCCGACAATGATGAACAAGAGAAAGTGGCGGAAAGACCAACAACACAATGATGATCGCATGGCAAAAAATCCTGAAATAGGCAAACTCCATTTTGAAGTTTCACAGACCGGGAAATTGAAATTTCAGAGATAGAAGGCAGAGTATTTTCCCGAAACAGGTACACTCCATTTCAGAGTTTCGCAGACCGGGAAATTGGAATTTCAGATATCAGGATTTGGAAGTGTCAGAACACTTCACCACAGGAGTCTCGAAATCGCAAAATGCAAAATGACGAAATCCCGCAAAACCACGACGTTTAGAAGCTTAAGATATCGGGAGTTGGAGAAGTCAAGTGTTGAAACACTTCACCACAGGAGTCCTGAAATCTCGATATGCGAAATCATGAAATAATCCTAGCCATCGGATCAAGGATTGATCTGGACCGTTGATCAGACACGAACAAGGCCCATGAAGTTTTGAAATCATGATAAGATCTGAACCGTTGGGTCCATAGGACACATGGTGAAAGATTGTCATTTCGCTGACTGGAAAGTAAAAGGAACGGGGTTCCCTAATCTCTCAAACTTGCGATATGCAAAATCACTAAATGCCGAAATGTGAAATTGCGAAAGGGGCTAACAGCTAAGCTCCTTTTCGGAGTTTCGAGGATCGCGACATGGAGCGTCAAGTTATCTCATCACAAGGAATGCCGAAATGTTGAATTGTGAAATGGAGAAATAAGCATGAGACCCATCATTTAATCCAAGGGTGTAGGTGAACTTGAATATGATCAGAGGGCTACTGTTTCACCTCATAGTTAATTGATCAGTTACGATTCAATTAGCAAAACTAATTCATAATTCTTAGACGGTTAGCATTTTAGTTGGCCAAAGCGTTGTCCTAGGGTTTGAGGGGTAACTGATGGGATGGAGTGTATAAAAGAAACAGGAAGTGACGGGGTAAGGTTGATTGTTCTGATTGAAAAATGAGTTGAACTGTAGAAAGATAAAACTACAATATGCGCAGTGTGAAGAAAGCTCAAAGATAAGGAACAAAAGTTGAATAGAAGAGAAAAGGTGAAGAGAGAAGAATGTGCACATATTAAAGAGCATGAGAAGGACAGAGAAAGAACAGATAGACAGAGACAACAAGTCAAGCCAAATATGAACAGAGCAAAAGAATAGTGTAGTAGAGAAGAATTGCAGAAGAGTGAAGAAGTGGTAAGAATTGATTTATCTATGTGTTGTTTATTTAATCATTTATTTGTAATAAGGGTGGTAGGGAGGTGCTAGAGAGGATTGTTGTCCTCAGAGTTTCAAGCGGGTGCTTGAACACAGGGAGTTGTAGCTTCCATCTGGTTGCAGCCAAAGAAACCAGGGTGGTAGGGTGGTGCAAGGGAGAACAAGTGTTCTCTATTATACAGGTTGGAGCCTGTGTAACTGGAAGTTGGTTCTTCCATCTAGTTAGTGCTGGAATACTCAGGGAGTTGGTGCTTCCTTCTAGTGGGTGCTAGAGAAACTAGATAGTTGGTGCTCTCAAACAAGTTGGAGCTTGTAAAACAGAGGTAGTAGCCTCACATTGAGTTGGTGCTCAATTATAGATGATGTACAGAACTTAAAAGACTTCCTATCATTTTGAAGAAGAAGAGGTTTTCTCCCTTTATGGGTTTCCTCATGAAGATCTATCTCTATGTATATCTTATGTGTGAGTGATGCTCATTATTTATGTTATTCATATATTGTATAATATTGATGGTCACTTGGAGAAAGATTAAAAAATGGCTTTATTGTTAAAATTGTTTAAGCACAGTAACAACTGATTCACCCCCCCTCTCAGTTGTCGTAGTAATTTGAACACATGGTTGGAGGCACTTTTTATTAGTATTGTTGACACATGGTTTATGGATGATGTAGCATACTTGTATTGGTATATTATTAAAAGCACATATTGATCTTGATGATGATTATGAGTTGTTGTGTTATGCTTGGTTGATGCACATATTTGAGAGTTGTCTTGGTGATTGATCTTGGTGAGTATATCTGATTTGGTTGATAATATTGATGAGACAGGTTGTTTTGATAGGTTGTTTGGACAGGTTGTCATGACAGGTTATTCGTATAGGTTTGGTGCATGGTTGATGCACTTTTTTATAGTATAGGGTTATTACAGGTTCTTTGTCACAGGTTGGTGAATGGTTGATGCACTTGTTTATGTTACAGGTTGATTACAAGTTGATTATATGTTGAGGTACAAGTTTATGCATGGTTTATGCATGGTTCAGGTTATTGGTACATGTTGTTTGGTGCAGGTTGATTGGTACAGGTTTACAGTAGTATATCTCACAATGATAGTGTGATAGTGGTTCCATCATTCTACTTATACGTCAAGGCGGTTAGACGGGGCAAGGATAGGTGGTTGTAGCCGGAGAACATAGGGGTTTGTAGCCTCCTTCTGGTTGTAGCCAGAGAATTGGGGAGTTGGATCTTCCCTCAGGTTGTAGCCTGAGAAACTAGGGGGTTGCAGCCTCCTTCCAGTTGCAGTTGGAAAACAAAGGAAGTTGGTGCTTCCAATGAATGTAAATCTTAAAGACATATAAGAAAAATCATTTCGTGGTTTTCTCCTGCTTTGGGTTTACACGTAAAACATTGGTGTACTATGTAAGTGTGTGATTTCTCATTTGTTCATTGTTTATTTACTCTGCAACTATTGGATTATAATGCTACATTGATATAACACTTGCATTTTATGGTGAAAAAGGATTATATTTCTCTCTTTACTAATTCACCCCCCCCCTCCCCCTCTTAGTAATCCAACAATACAAACATTATTTTATTTTTCGTTTTAATGATGTTAGGAAATCATAAATTTATTTAAAATATTTACCACACATGATCAAATGACTCAAATAATTTAMAAAAGAAAAGGAAAATTGAAAATTAAAATTGCCAATGTCAATCCAATTTGATATATACAATGTAAATCTAAAATGTAACTACTACATGAAATGTTTCAAATAATGCCCTTTGATAGGGGCCTCGAGAATCTCTCCATTAATATTTTCCAGCGAAAATGAGTTTTTTCCCTCAACAACTGCAATTTTGAAAGGTCTAAACCATAGATGATCGAATTTTTCATGTTTCCTTGTATCTTCCTTCCTAGATTGCCATTTTAAAACTAATTCGCTAGGAATAAACTCCATGTCTTTAACTTTTTTAAATCAAAAAGGGCTTTCATATTATCTTGGTATTTTTGGAGCTTATCATCCACTTCTACTTTGTTTTGTTGAACTTCAATGATTTGATTCATTCTTCTCGTAACATCATTTGGATATTCATTTGCATCCTACCATAGTTTCATTACAGGAAGAGAAATATTAATATGAAGAATAACATCAGTACCATAGACTAATTGGAAAGGAGACATACCTACAGATTTCTTGGTGCCAATTCGGTTTTCCCATAAGGCGTATTTTAAGTGTATATGCTAAGATTTTTTGTTTTCTATAAAAATGTGCTTGATTATAGTCATCAAACTCTTGTTATGTGATTCATCCAACCCATTTCCCTAAGGATAATAAGTTGTAGAATGACCTAAAATAATATTGTATTTATGACGGAAATTGATCATCGTCGTAGATTTAAAATCCTGAGCATTATCAGTAACTATTTTCCTAGGAAAACTAAATCTTGCTAAGATGTTTTCTTCCAAAAATTTTATCACTATTGAATATGTATAATTCTAAGTTGGAATGGCTTCAATCCATTTCATAAAAGAGTCAGTAGCGGTCAAAATCCATCTATGTTTTTTTTTCTTTTGCTAGTTTGTCTGTGACCTACGGGACTAGCCTGTGGCTTGAGAACCGTGACTCAGGGGAATATAAGCCATCAAAATCACCCAGGAATCACACCCAGCCTGAACCACACCAACCCTTAACATGGTTGGATTTTGTTTCCCCGCAGGTTTCGAACCGGTGACTTAACATCACAGAGTGCCTTAAAAACACACTCCATCACCGACTGTCCTACACCTCAGGGATTGAATCCATCTATGTTGAGCACTTGATTGTGGATGAATTTCTCCAATCAAGTCTAGGCCCAATTGTTGGAAATGAGCTTCAACTTTTACTGGAATTAAAGGTAAGGAAGGAAGATTTTTCTTACTAGCAAACAGTTGGCATGAATTGCAAGCTCTGACCCTTGCATTCACATCGGTAAACAATTCCGGCCAATAATTTCATGCCCTTAAAATTTTGTAAGTTGTTTCTATCTAGGCATGATGTCCTCCACATACTCCTTCATGAAATTCATCAATGTCACCTTCCGTTTCGGATAATATCAAGAAACATAACAGGAAACCCAAAGGGTCTTTCCAATATAACTTGCTATCAATAATTCAATACTTGATTGCATGTAAATTTAAAGTTATTTCTTTTGAAGGAGTCATGTCACTTGGGCATTGAAGAGTAAGGAGATATGTAACAATATCACTGTACCAATATGAGGAGGAAAACTTTTCCTTAATCTGAATGATGGGTGCTTGTTCATCAATTTCTTCTATATCTAGAAGAGAATCATCTGATTCAAAGTTATTGATTCCAAGCGCTCTGAAATTTGATTCGGCTAACAGCCTTTCCAGACCTTGAGCTTTCACTTGTTTGGTTGGTTTCACTTCTAAATCAAACTCTTGAATTTTATTCAACCATATACCTCTTCTTCCATCATTGTCTAGCTAAACCAAGATATCTTTAATTGCATTTTTTGGTACATAAGCAATTATTTTGGAATGCAAGACGTATGTTCGAAAAGCCTTGAGAGCCTTCACCATCGCATAAGCTTGTTTTTATGGAATATCATATCTTATCTTTGCATCTCTGAGGCTTTTGCTGAAAAATGCTATTGGTTGTTCGAACCCTTCTTCGTTCTTCTTAAGGAGTATTGCTTCCAGTGTATGTTCAGAAGCAAAGGAGAAGATTAACAATTATTTTGTATAGTCAGGACTTACCAATACTGGGGATTCTCCTATGGATTTCTTAACACGCTCGAAATACGCTTTGGCTTCTTCAATCCATTTTACTTCGCTATCCTTTTTTAGCATATCTATAATCAATTTAATTATTTCAACAGAATTAGGAATAAATCTCCTCAGAAAATTGATTTTCCCTAAAAAAGATTGAATATCTTTTCTATTTCTAGGAATATTAATTAGATCAATAGCTTCAACTTGTTTAGGATCAACCTTAATTCCATCTTTTGAAACTATATGACCTAAGAGTTTACCTTCTTGCATGGAAAAGTGTGATTTTTTGGGATTAAGAGACAAACCAAATTTTCTACATTTGTCAAAAGTTTGTCTGAGGTGCACCAAATGTTCTGCATCAAAATTGGAAAAAACTGTTAGATCATCTAGATAAATAACAACAAACTTATCTCTCTCACCGACGAATATGATGTCCATTTCTCTCTGTAAAGTTGCTTCTGCATTCACTAAACCAAAAGGCATTTTATCATACATAAAATTTCCCCATGGAGTAGTAAATGCAATTTTTTCTCTATCATATTCATGAACAATAATCTGATTGTATCCTGAGAAACCATTGATCATAGAAATTATGTTATCCCCTACCACCTTTTCTAAAACATGGTCCATTTTTGGGAGCAGGTAGTTATCTTTAAGAGAAGACCGATTTAAGTTCCTAAAATCAACGCAGAGTCTTATTTTGTCGTTCTTCTTCCTAATAGGGACCAAATTGGCCACCCATTCAGAGTATCTGAGGGGAACAATGATTTTTGCATCAAGGAGTTTTTTAACCTCCTTTTCTATTACTGGCATAAGAATTGGGTTTATCTGCCTAAGATTTTTCTTAAAAGGCTTAATACCATGTTTTAAGGGAATCTTGTGTTCAATAACAGAAGTATCATAAGTTTTTAAATCATCATAAGACCATGCAAAACCATCTTTATACTATTTAAGTAACTCATCATATTTACTCTTTATTTGTGCCGAAAGATATTTTGATATTTTGACCATTTTGGGATTTTCATTAGTTCCTACATTACAATCTTCAACTTCTTCAGGTTGAGGTTGCAAAGTAGACTTTAAAGGTATATCATCTTGGTAAAACTACCTTTCTAGAGGGATCAATCCTCTGGGAATTTGATTGTTTTTAAGTAGGAGCATGCGGTGATTTTCTATTTTATCTTAGAACTTTTATGGGTTCTCTCCTTCCTGCAAAATCCAGGCCAAATCATTCTGATTTTCTTGATCAATGTGGGTCTCATAAAACTCATCTACCATTTCCAGAAACTTCTTGATTTGTTCATCATCTTCAAACACTTGACAATGTTGAACATTGTTTGGAATTGAAGGTCTATGCCTCATCTCAATATGATATTTCAGCTTCAAAATAGTAGGTGGTACGAAAGTCGCAACAGCTTTGGATAAAGAGTCAGATTGTTGATTTTGCATTCTGGGAATAGAGTGAATATTAAAAGATGAAAATAAAATATCTATTAGATCCCAGGTACAATTTATATACGATCTCAATCTCAGATGCTTAGCTTGATATTGTTGTTTTATTTTTCTTACAATGAGCTCAGCATCACTATAAACTATCAAATGTTCGATTTTTAATTTTCTTGCAGCTTCTAATCCTAAAACTAAAGCTTCATACTCACACACAATATTGGTATAATCGACATCCCATTGTAACCTATAAGAGAAAGGAATAACATACTCATCACCAAGTGCCACAAATAAAACTCCAGTTCCTTCTCCTTCGCAAGATGAAGCACCATCAAAGAACATCTTCCACATCCCTTCTCTAACATTCATATTTTTCTTTGAAAAATATTTTTATTTTTATTTTTTTCTTCTATACATTCTTCAAAATCGTCATCTATGGATAATATACATTTTCCTAAATCTTGATTAGCAACACAGACTGGATAGTTATTAGGGTTTTGAGGGTCACTTATGGTATAAGTCAGTCTAATTTCTCTGTACAATTGAGTAAATTGTCCACCAAAAATTGGAATTGTAGCATACGTCATGTCTAACTGAACCGATCCTCCTATCTTGGCACCCCAATATTTGGAAGAATGCCATACTTGGAAGGAACATCAGCAACAACCACATCCATAAGAATACTTTTCACAGGAACCTAAGCAAGATTTACAACTAAATCTGTAATCATACCCAGACACTTAACCTTTCTAGAATCAAGCAAGTATAAATCTTGATAAGGTCTGGTAATTTCAAGGTGTAATGTTTCCATGATAATATTAGGCATTAAATTATGCGAATCTCTTGAGTATAACATGCAATTGTGGAGTAAATGATCGTGCATAGTCAGTGTAATATAGAAAGGAGAAACAATATCCTTATTATTTTCAGTGTGTGGTCTAAACATGATTGTAGGTTTCTCACCCTGCAAATTGATAACATTGGCTTGACATTCAACATCAAAAAAATTTATTGCTTTTGCAATTTGCTTTTTATAGATTGGGTTCCTAGCAACTTCGACCAGAGGCATTGGAATTTTAATTTTATTAAGTTCATTCTCTAAATTGAAAGTCCCAATTGGTTTTTCAATTTCCCTATTTTGAACTTTGGCTTCTGTATTTTTTGTCTTCTTAGTTTGTATTGCTTTCATTCCAACCAGTTTTGCTCAAGCAACTTGCATTTCTTTGATGGTGTTGCGACTGCTACTTCATTTTCTTTATTTCGTGATAAAAAAAAAATTTGGTGGAATATTTGTAGAAGTTTTTTCTATTGGCCTCAAATCATATTTATGTTGAAGCTCGACCATTATTGAATCAATGAATGTAGAGTCTCCCAAATTTTTAATATTGTCATCATCATTAAACAAAGATTCAAGCTCCAAGGATTTTTCATAATCTTGTTTGGTTAGGTGAGGCTTAAGATCACCAACGCTAAGGTTGTTTAGATCTTCATATAATTCATCATAATCTTGCACCTCATCTCTCTATATGAAATTCTCAGTTTTAAAAGGATCTTGAATCTTTTGTTCCTCATTTTTTATTTTCCTTTGTTGTATCTGAGGATTAGGATTTCTCTTGAATTTATTTCTAAGATATGGATCAGGTTTGGATGTTTTCATTTCCATCCTAGAAATTTTTTTCAATAAATATTTAATAATTTTTGCCATCTCATCCATTTTTTCCTCTACAGATTTTCCAGATCCAAAGGGCCCTGCATGTTCTTTAAAACACATGGGTTCTCTTGTTCCCATATCAACTTTAGTTTTCAACTTCCCATATGCCAACATATTTGATTCAATTTATATAACATCGTCTTGCATCCCTTCTAAAGTAGTGGATCATCTTTCTCTCAAAATTAGAGAGAAATCAGAATCACAAGCTCCTGCAAAAGTGACTTTTGCAACTGGTTGGGAAGGTTTAACTTTAGCTGGGATTTTGTAATAAAGATTATTAAATATTTGAATGAACTCTAGGACTGATTTTGATGTCTTCTTTCTCAAGAATCTGAATTTGATTAAGTAATAAATATGATCATTTTTCTCACCCCATTGCCTTATGAAGGAAGTTTTCAGATCGTTATACGATGGTATAGAACCTACTGGAAGTCCTCTGAACCAATTTATTACATGTACTTCAAACGTTTGTACCAACAATCTCGTGTAAACATCCCCATGCTCAATACCAATAATGTCAGCAAATTGATCGAAAAAGTATATATGTTTTGTTGTTGTTAAATCCCCTTCTCACGTGAATTTAGAGAGAATTTTCATGTATTTTTCAGGTAAATCATGTAGGAAAACAAGAAGAACTAAGGGATCATATCTAGAAATGAATTTGGAAAAGATCCTAGAGGGTTGAGTGGGTATATTTTCTTGTCCATCGGCCCCTTCACCTTCGACACCTCTAGCACTAGCCATTGAAATTCTAGGAGACAGAATTCGAGGACTAAATAGGAGATTATCAACAACTTCGAAACATTGATCTACTGATATTTTGCCTACTTCGGGATGGTGTAAAAGAAGTTCAGGAAAATGATCGTGAAAATATGGAAGATCTAGATGAGGGGGAAAAGGAAAACTTGAGCTTGGTTTCTCAAATTTACCAGATGCATAGATAGGAGAAGTAGTAGATGATGAATCTGAGTGTAAAACATAATCTACAGGGTTTTTGGAAACAAAAAATTTTACTTCGGGAAGAGAAAGAATCAGAAGTGTACTAATGATAGTAGGGATTGAAATGGATTCTTTGTTGATAAAAGTATCCATCAATGAAATAGGGATGGTTTGGTCAATCTCAAGTTTTATTTTAGGAATAATTACTTTTGGAGTGTCTAGTTTAACTTCAGATTTACTTGTTGATGCTTCTACAGAATGAACTTGTTTAAAATTAACTCGTGTAATTCTAGGCTGATAGACCTTACCCATTGATACAAAAGTTTGTCTGAGATATCCCTTCGGTTTCAATAATTTTTCGGGATCCGAAACTGGCGTACCTGCTTTTCCTCTGAGTTTTTCCTGGTATTCTTTTGACTGAATGCCAGCTTTGCCTACAATGGAGTCTCTAGGTGAAAAAATGAACCTTTTCACGTATTCAATCTTTGTTCACCATCAAATACAAAAATTTAACTTTGTCGTTCTCTGAGGGAAAAATGATTTTGTTTCTCCGTTCCTCGACAACGGTGCCAAAACGATGTTTTTCCTGAGATTGATTCCAAGGCTCAAATAATAATGTTAGGCATCAAAGATTTTAAATGAAATATTGTTATGAGTGATTTTTCTACCTTCAGTTTTATGAGAAATGATCTTTAAATGAATTTAATGATAAGACGGTACAGAGAATGTATCTCGTTATCTGAGTCACAATTATAATGTCAAATGGTATAGAAATTATTTATGAAACTATTAAAACAAATTCAGGTATCAATTATAGATAAGTCTCACCTTGTTTGTAGTGGAAGAAAAGTAGAAGATGCACCCTTGAAAGGAGATAAAAATGTAGTAATTCACACAGGTCTTGTTTTACTCACAGTAATAACAAAGGAAAATTAGTTACTGAATGAACTTCTGATATATTATGATCATAATAGATGTAGTACTAAATTGTAATCATTCACTCTTCAAGAACTACAGAAAGAAATTCAGAGAGATTGAAACACAGAGGAAACACATAACTCAAATTGAACAAAACTTAGAATCTATGTATGCACTTGTATTTATATTAAAAAAAAAATCTCTTTTACATTCTGCAAGAAGCAACCATGAATAGATCTAAAATCTATCTATTTATACAAAAATTGTCTCAAATGAAAACAGTTGGAATTCCTACAATATATCCCTAAAAATAGAATACAATATGAATGAAATAACAACACACAAATATTGTTGAGTTTTGTTGGCACTTCATATGTCTCTTCATTTGCTTGTAGATGCACTCATTTTCCTTTGTTCTTTAAACTGGGTACACATGTCCATTAAGGCCGCCACAATCATTTGGATTATTGTCTTTTCCATTTGATTTTACTGCCATATGTCCCTTTGAATGCGTTCATTGGGATAAATAATTGCAGTTGAAGATATGGGGGTGGTAATTGGGAAGGTAACTCAACGTTGGCTCATTATGGGATGGCTAACAGTTATGGGGAAGAGTAGGTGGTGAGGTAGAAAGTATCGAGAGTGTGGAAGAAAAGTAGAATATGCACCCTTGAAAGGAGATAAAAATGTAGTAATTCATATAGGTCACAGGTCTTGTTTTACTCACAGTAATAACAAAGGAAATGTTGTTACAGAATGATATTTTGATATTTTATGATCACAGTAGATGTAGTACTAAATTGTAATCATTCACTCTTCAAGAACTGCAGAAATAAATTCAGAGAGATGGAAACACAAAGGAAACACATAACTCAAATTGAATGAAACTTAGAATATATGTTTGCACTTGTATTTATATTCAAAAGAGTTTTCTCTTTTACATTCGGAAAGAAGCAACCACAAATAGATCTAAAATCTATCTATTTATACAAAAATGGTCTCAAATGAAAACCATTGGACTTCCCACAATATCTCCCTAAAAATAGAATACAATTTGAATGAAATAACAACATGCAAATATTGTTGAGTTTTGTTGGTGCTTCATTTATCTATTCATTTGCTTGTAGATGCACTCATTTTCCTTCATTCTTTAAAATGGGTACACATGTCCATTAAGGACACCACAATCATTTGGCTTACTGTCTTTTCCATTTGATTTTGTTGTCATCTATCCCTTTGAATGTGTTCACTGTGATAAATAATTGCAGTTGAAGATATGGGGGTGGTAATTGGACAGGGAACTCAACGTTGGCTCATTATAGGATGGATAATAGTTACAGGGAAGAGTAGGTGATGAGGTAGACAGTATCGGGAGTGTGGAGGATGTGACAGGCTGGAGGGTGAAAGGTAGAGTGGGTGGTACTGACAGAGAAACTGGGTGTTGTGTATGTTCTTTCATTTGCTCCCAGCTACAATCACTTTTATCTGTTCATTGAATTGGGTGCACATGTCCATCAATGCTACCACGAATCTCGAAGGCTCAATATTTTCATTCATTTCAAAGACAAACATCTTCCTTTGTACCTATGGTAGCTTATCTTGGATCTTGTTTACTTCTTGGACTGTGATCTGATACTGTAAACTTGGCTTCACCAACAACTCATTGATTTTAAGTAAATCAATCTGGTCCATCTATTGGATGGTCGACTAGATATTTTCCTTGTTCTTCCTGGAGCTATGTTGGTTCATTTCTATTTCAATCTTCCCCAATGCCTCTGAGATATTATTTCCTTCAAATTCAATCATTTTTTTATTTACAAAAAATAATGCCTCCAAACAAGCCTCCTTTGTTTCTCTGGCAAGATTCTTTCTTTGCTCCAGATTTGTTTCCTAGTCTTTCATGGTCATTTCTCCCTTCACTTGTTCGTAATGTCAGAAAGGGGTGAGGCCATGGATAATAGTTTTTTTCCTCCATATGATAAATTCCTGAAACTTAGACCAAGCTGCACAAGCCTCTTTTTCCTTGACATAAATACTTTTCAGAGAAAGGTTTATTGCCTGATAGCATTTCTGAATAGCATCTACTTTTTTATAGAGCTCCTGCTGGGCAACTTCCAACTTCTCATTGATTTATGATGCCTATGTTTTGAAGGAAGTAATATCTATTGTTCTTTTATTTGTTAGGGCCAATTTGTCCCATAGTTGTTCAATCAAATTGTCTCACTGAGTGATCAAACATTTGTTGGTATGTGAACTCTGGTAGAGCAGCTCAAGGTTATCTTGTAACTGCTTCATTTGATGTTGATAACTAGCCATGATTTATTCAATGTCCTGGTTCATCTTGCTTCTAACTGTCTGTTATGTACTATGTATCTCATTCTGTAATTTCTCTACCAAGAGACATTTATGTTGCAATTGTTCAGTTAAATTGTCCACTGACCATTGGTTGGCAGAGGCAAAAGCCCCTAGTGAATCTGCAACTTCCTTGGCAAACTTAGGATCATCTTGGTCTTTCCCATCATACACCAATATTTGAATTTTAGTGATTACTCCATCCTTTTGGTGAGATTCTCTTTTTACAATAGTTTTTCGTTTCTTGCTAAAAAGGAAACTCGAGGGAGGCATATCTTCAGAAAATATAGAAGATCTTCAACATGAATGAGCTCTGAATTAGGATTTCCAAAGCTAGTTTGTAAAGGGGTCAATGATGCAATAGGAGAAATAATTGTTGTGGAATGTTCCTGACTTATTTTATTTGGGGTGCCAGCAGGAGTAGCTAGCGTTGAATGAGGAACAACTTGTCCCAGATTCATGAAAGCTTCAAACCGAGCTAATACTTGTGGATCATTCAAACCTGACAATGATGTTTTTATTTCTCTAAATAACTTTTCTGGACTTTTTGGGACTTCTTCAACTTTTTGCTTAGTGGAGAAACTTGGCTCAAATCCTGTGGGTTTAGCTTCCTGTGAAGAAGGCATGGGTTTTTACTCTCCTTGCAATATATTCAGTAAATTGTTTTGTCTATGTTTTTTAAAGCTAAGGAAACCAACTTGTTGGTCAGGAGGCAGAGTCTGGAATCTGTGTTGAACTTATTCATAAGATCCAACTCCCTTGAACATCTCGTCATAAGAATAATCCTCATGGATATATCGCTTCATGTTAAATTGAGCTAAATGATTTTCCACTATCGTATGTGGATCATGTTTCTTGAATTCGATGCCAACTAATTTGACATCTTCTAGGGTTGCAGCCTCGACTTTAGAATGACCAAAATATAATAATGTGAACATACCAACTTGAATGGTAAAAGTTGGCCAAACCTTTTTCTAAATTTATTTCAATTCCTTGTTGATACCTCCTGCTACTGTTTGGTTTTCCACTTCTCTGCATACCAGCTTGTCAGGTAAAAACTGTGGAAGGGCATAAGGAGGAACAAAAGAACCAAATACTCTAATGTAGGAGAAATTCTCCTTAATAAACTAGTGTACAAGTGTACCTAAGTTACCCATAATATTTTCTCAAACCCTGGGTGGTGGGTGGCCATAGATAGTTATGTGAATAGGTATCACTACCCTGTGACAAATTTCATAAAAGAAATCTTTGGCATTTTCCTCCCACAATTTGGAGAGGTAGAAATGTATTGGCTCAGAACTGGTCGGGGTCCAACTCTAGTTCATCAGGGGGAATGGGGTAATGAAACAAATGGCATCCATAATATATGTTAACATGTAAAAAGGAGCAGGTTTCCCTTTTTATTTTGATGATTGATACTCAACAATTTCCTTGGCCAAATTATCAGATAGCATTTTATCCCAATCGAAGGTATAACCCTCGACTACTTAATTCATTATGGCTACCCACTCAATTGAGAAATGTGTAGGGTTATTTTTCCCAAACATATGACAAAGCATCATGACTATATATAACATATGAGAATCTAAGGATGTCGTGGCATACACACCATGAGCATCGGCTCTGAATTTTTCTGGATGTCCCCACCAGGTCTTGATTATATCATGACCACTTCTACTATATTGAGTGAATTCTCTTCTCTCAAAATCTAGAAGAAATGCTACATTGTAAGTATATATAGGTGTAGGGGAAAGCTTATACATTAATTGTAGTTTCTTCCATCGATAAGAGATGACGACAGTCTTTTAGTGGCTGATGACGCTTCTGGTTTGGATATCGATATGTTCCAAAGCCCAATTTACCATATCATTGTAGGGTATAATTCTAGGTCATGCAATGATCTTATGCAGTTTTGATTGTGCTACAAATTTAAGCTTGGCTGAGAAGGACTCATCATCTTCCTCGGCAGAGTTGTCTAGACAGTTAATAATCTCATGCTCTAAGATATCAAAAACCTGCTTCCAAGACTCAATGGTGTCTGTAACTCACGAAGTTGTGTCTGATAGAACATCTGCATTTGGATTGGAATCATCACCTGATGCATCAAGTTTCTTTGCAACTTTTCATGGCGCCATAATCCTCAAGGAAATAGAATTATCCTACATGTAACAAGAGAAGTCTGTAAGCTCTACACTAAATAAAAAACTATTAATTTCAAATGGTAAAATGATTTTGAAATTCAAAGTTCTTTATTCAAAAATCCTATCAATCTTCCTATAGATCTACCGACGAAGAATTTATTAAAAAATTAATGGAATTCATTACCTGGTGATTCACAATCTTTATTGAAATCATTAACCTTAATCAATCATAAATTTCATTAATACTTCGACAGTTCAACGTTCAGAAGATTGATTATGAAAGGGTAGAAATTACCCAAAGTCCGAACTTGCGGAGTGATTAATTCATACTTATTCATGATTAACCTAAGTTATAAAATGTTGTATTAACACTTTAAAACACTTTTTACTTTTTGTAATTACTTTGGCCCTTTGATACTTTGGTGTTTTGTGAAATCAGTATTTTTTAAAACTACCAAAGAGAAATCTCCCAAAATGGCATGGCAGAGATGACATCATTCTTGATGACGTGTCAAGAAAAGAGAGATGTCACGTTTCACTTGAAAACGCGTGAATCATCCAACGTAAATGTCAAAAATAAGTGCCACGTGTCAACTCAAGAAAATATTTTAAAAGACACGTGTCCGAAGTCCTTTAGGAATTATCACGAGTGAGTATCTTCGAGACTTCGGAGTTTCAAGGTTTTTTTTGTTTAGATTTGTTGGAATACCCGAAGCGTGAAGCTTCGAAGTGACCATTAAAGACTTTATTTTAAAACTCAGGTAGCTTCTAAACTTCAGAGATCATTAGGATCGTTCGATCAAATTAGAGTTACTCATCGACGATAGATATTGTAAGCACTTTGTTGATAAATAACAACCAGTGGATTTATCTTAAAATTAAAAGGAAACTCTCTAAGTTTTTTTCTTTTTGGGTAAAATTTTTATTTCTAGGAGGCAAAATCTAAAGTTTAAAAGCTCAAAATTATATGTGTTCTAACAAGTGACATGACTTCAATATTGCATCAAAGTGTTTCCATCAATGACAAAGGGGGATATTGTTGATTAATTGGGTTGGTTTTCATTGATGTCAACCCTTGAAGAAAGTCCGGTAGAGAATTTTGGTAGCACAATGGTTTGGGTAATGTTCCCAAGTTTGTTTGTTGGATAATGGTATGAGTTTTGATATATTTATAGGTAATATTATTCGTACATGTCTTTCCATTTCCGGTGGTATGTGGAACATCACATAACTCCTCACGGTTATAGAGTTATGGCCATGTGAACTTGGAGAACCCTCATGAGTCATCTAGAAGCCCCAAAGGTCAAATAGTCAAAGTGGTTTCAAAGAAGAAATTATTTAAATAATAAAGTGAAGTAATGAGTGTACTATAAGTCAAAGTGGATATAAAGAAATTATTCAAATAATAAAGTTAATGGAGAAACTACTAAGTGGACAAGTGGTTAGAAGTGGGTTAGCCCTAAAATAAGGAAAGTGGTTTAAGATGGTTAGAAGGTAAATAATAAAGTGAAGTGATGAGTGTACTATAATTCAAAGTGGATACAAAAGAATTTATTTAAATAATAAATTTAATTGATAAAATACTAAGTGGACAAGTTAGAAGTGGGTTAGCCCTAAAATAAGGAAAGTGGGTTAAGATGGTTAGAAGGTAACCCCTTGAGGAAGTTACATGAAAGTATAAATAAGAGGCAAAGGTCTCTCATTTAATCACCTATTGAATATCATTGAATATATATTTTGTGAAAAGTTATTTGGGCATGTATTACTGATAAAGAAAAGTGTGGCATAAAATCACAACAGGAAAACTATGGAAAACAAATTGCAGCAGAAAAATCGCGGAAGGAAAACTGTGACAAAAAAAGTGCAGTAAGAAAATCGCGGCAGGAAAATCGTGGCAGGAAAAGTGCGTCAGAAAAATTGTAACAATAAATAGCAGCAGGAAAAGTGCGGCAGAAAAACCACGGCAGGAAAATCGCGGCAAGAAAAGTGTGGTAGAAAAAGTGCGGCAGAAAAACCGTTGTAGCATAACGCTACAAGAATAAAAGGGTATGGTTTTCATATGTGTAGTGTTGAACTTATGAATCTAGTTGAGGGTTTTCCTTGTAAATATGTTGGATTCCCTCTTGGAATTTTAGGGCTTGTTGTAGAATGGTTTTGAGGTAGATCTATTGAAGTATATTGCCAGTGCACTTAGTTTGATTTATTGGCATATCTTGTGGTGCATTGTGAGAGACACGTGTTAGTGGTATTGGTATATGATTGGCTTATGAATGATACATCCTTGAGGCTACATAAAAATGAGGTTACGACACATGGTTTGATGTAAGGGTTTATGGTATTTGGTTATGGATAGCATGATGTATTTCTAGAGAAATTTTGATGGTTATATTGGTATATGTATTTGGTATATGGTTGAGGTACATGTTGGGTACATGGTTGAGACAAGTAGTTGATGAGTTGGAACATACATGAGGTGTATAGATTATGATGTTGGTACATCTTGATGAGTCATAATTTATTTGTATTTGATGCATGATTGGTACATATTTGGTGCATGGTTTATGCACTCGTTGATGGTATAGGTTGAGGTACAGGTCGGTGCATGGTTGATGCACTTGTTTATGATACAAGTTTATTATATGTTGTTTAGACAGGTTATTGTGACAAGTTATTTGTACAGGTTTGGCACATGGTTGATGCATTTGTTTATGGTATAGGTTGAGGTATAGGTTTATGTATGGTCCATGTTGGCACAGGTTTATGTATGGTACATGTTGGCACAAGTTATTGTTACAAGTTGATTACAGGTTGATTGGTACAGGTTTACAACAGTATATCTCACGGTGATAGTGTGACAGTGGTTCCATCATTCTACTTCTACGTCAGGGCGATTGGATGGGGCAAGGACAGGTGGTTGTAGCCACCTTCTGGTTGTAGTCGAAGAACATAGGGTGTTGTATCCTCCTTTTGGTTGTAGCCAGAGAATTGGGGAGTTGGAGCTTCCCTCAGGTTGTAGCCTAAGAAATTGGGTGTTTGTAGCCTCCTTTTGGTTGTAGCCAGAAAATTGGGGGGTTGGATCTTCCTTCAGGTTGTATCCTGAGAAACTAGAGGGTTGGATCCTCCTTCCAGTTGCAGATAGAAAACAAAGGAAGTTGGTGCTTCCAATGAATTTAATTCTTAAAGACATTTAAGAAAAATAATTATGTGGTTTTCTCCTGCTTTGGGTTTCCACGTAAAACACTAGTGTACTGTGTATGTGTGTGATTTCTCATTTGTTCATTGTTTATTTACTATGAAAATATTGAATGATAATGCTACATTGATATAACACTTGCATTTTATGGTGAAAAAGGATTAAATTTCTCTATTACCGATTCACCCCCCCTCTAAGTAATCCAACAAAATGCTTACTTGAAAGATAAGTGCTCTCTGTGTTTTCTGTCTAATGTGTATTCTATTATGTATTTAATTATCTCTGAGTTATGTATTTAATGTTCTTGTCCACTGATTATTTGTTGTGCATGGCACATTGTTTACTTCTTTATTTTGTAGCATAGATCTTGTCTTATGCATGTGATTTTCATGCCTCTAACATTAATGAGAAGTCCTTTGTTTTTTAGATAAGTTCATAGAATTGAGTCTTGGGGACTGCAGTGTGCCCTGCTTGTTGTTGGTTGGGTGTGTTGTAGCCTGTTTAAGTAGCTTAGCCCAGCTTGTGGTTGGTTGGGTATGTTACAAATTGGTATCAGAGCTTCTGGTTGAAACATCAAGCCAGTATGGGCTGGGTCTGTTGGTCAGAGTCTCATGGCTGATATCGTTTATGACCTTGAAATCATGAAGCTCAAGAAAAATGGTGTTGTAGAGATTGCGCAGTAGCCGGAACATCATATATCTTTTGTAAAGGATCGCGTTGTTGTGACCATTCCTTTTGAATTCAGGAGCGATCACCATCGTGGGATCGAGGGAAATTTGGACCGTCGTATCGAAAGGCGGGTGAACAAGGGTCGTCCGGTGGAGGAAAACAGGAGGTTGGGTAATAATTAAGTCCCAGCTATCAGATCTAGTTGATCAATCATAAGCCATCGATCAAATCCAAGCACCAAAGGTAAAACTTCAGAACTCCTTCTCTTCAACAATCTTGGAAGGCAGGAAAAGCTTGAATTTTTTAAGGTTGGAGTCGCGAAGTCTCATCAACCATCTGATCTGCTAGGAGGTGTGGGGGAATCTCCATCGTCTATCATGGTCACCCAGTGTTGACCACTTCAGAAGTTTTCACTCCGAGATTTTTAAACCTTATTGAATTGCTACAACCTGGAGCCCTGGAGCGTCGAAGTCCCAGAATTCCCGTCGATCATTAGATCGAGGGAAGGACTTCAGGATTGTTGCAGGTCGTCGGATCTAGTAGTGATAGAAGGGTAGAAAAGTTCAAACTTTGAAACTTCACCACTTTGACAATTACTAAGTATGTTGTAGAGAAAAACCTTGAAGCATCGGTGCCCTGAAGTGTCGAATTCACGAAGTGTAAAGACGAAAGGTCACGCAGACCGTCAGTTCTGGAGCTGGGATTGTGGATCATCTGTATGCATGATGGCGTGGCTTATGCCACATGGTAGGTGTTCCATGTGGGGACATGTGTCACCCGAATTCGATACCTTTTTGAGCCCGATCTGTCCATTTTTAAGTGACACATGGCACACGTGCCATGAGTCCACATCACCCCAGGTGACGTCAACATGCTGTGTCATCTCCGAGAGCATGTGAATCCGAGGTGTCCAAGTTTCTGTCAGTGAAAAGTATCGAAGGCCTAAGTCACGAAGGCACACATACTGTTGATCTGAGATCCCTTTGGGACATCTCTCGACTATTGGATCAAATAAAGGGAGCAGAGGTAAGTACTTCAGAGGATTTTCACTCCAGGGAAGTGGAAGACTCGGGAATGGAAATATCCTGAAGCGTCAAATTTATGAATTGGTTGAGAGTCGTCAATCTCAACGCTTGATTAATTCATATTCATTGATCTTGTTGAAGCCTCCATATGGGGGCAGGACCACCATTCGGTAGGAGATTAAATCTTGATCGCTCATTTTTTCTAGTGGATTTATTAAAAGCTTCAATGAAGTGTAACTTTGGGGGGGAAACAAAATTTGACAGGGGAAAATAGTTGAAGGCCGAAGTCCGGAGGAATTGGTCCCAGCGCCAGTCCCATGCTAAGGTAAAAAGGGCCTAGAAGCAACCATCCCTCATACTTAGTGTTCACGCAAGCTCCTATGTAGAAAAACACAAAACGGGGCACTAAAGGGTGATTAAGGCCATAGTTTCGATCCATGTTCAGGTGGATCATGGTTTGGAAGAAGTGCCTTTGCAGATCTCGATTTTATGTATAGCTAAGGGGGATGAAAGTGGTTTTTTTTAGGGAACCCTAACTTTCATCTCTGATATTGAATTGGGGTGAGATTTCAGTCGTTGGAACACTGATTCAGAGGAGAATGACCTAGAATTAGTATATTTTGGATAATTGTTATAAGTAATATAATTTTCTTCATGAATTAAACAAAAAAGGTACCTGTAAATTTAATTGATAGTTTTTGTATTATATGTGTAATTCTAACCCGATGATTGCTTACATATTTTGGTAGGATTAGAGGTATAATCATATCAATTCCATTTTAGGATAATATGTTAGGGTCATGGAAGCATGACAAAGATTACAGGCGTTGGATGAGGAAATCAAGAGCTACATAGAAAGTAGTGAAAGGTGGACAAAGAACTCAAGAATAGTGGAACAAAAGTATTAGTCAAGAACCACATAATCTGAATAAATTGTAGGTACAACAGAAGCAAGAGTCCTCATACAGGATGTGAAGCTAGCAAGTTAAATATGTCATGTATGGGCATAAAAGGAAAGGTATGACTGCTTATCCTTGAAGGAAGAGAGGCGTAGACAGTTGCAAAGCTTAAGTGTGAAAGAGATCCACTCCTAATATCAGAGTTCACATTGGAAGCATGATGCCAATGCAGAGAAATTGAATTCTCTCTCACTTGAAAAGTGTCACTGAGTGAAAATGGAATTCCATTGGGAATGGTATTAAGTTTGAAGGTATGGTTTCACAGAGAAAGGTTAATGAAGTAACCTAATGGAAAACTAGGAGTGATAGTATTTGATTCAAGAATGTTGTGGTAGTAGAGTGATGGAATGTTTTGTGCTACTTCATTCTAAGGCGCTAGAATGTCTCATAAAAGTAAAGCTGGGCATGACTAACCAAATGGAGCTGTTTCAATTTGAGTGCACTGGTTGGATTGCAGAATGGCCAAGGGGAACTTGGTTGGAAAGTATTCATACCATGGAACAATAATGCAGATGAGAATAATGGGAGCACACAAGGCAACAAGTATCTGAAGGAGTTTAAGGACAATCGGCTACAACATAAATAGATAAACAAATAAGTGAATTGAAACAGAAATCCACTAGAGTTCATGAGGCATACAATGAAGTTAAAATGCATATGCATTAGTAGGCATGCTGACAGTAAATGCTTGGTGCATATGGATGTGTAATTGCACATGCTTGGATATGCATATAACATGCTTGTGAAATTAGAATAGTTTGTTATTATGATGTTATGGAAATTGAGTATGACTAATGATGGATTATGTATTCAGGAAAAATGGTATAGAAGGGTTAAAGATGTGGATGTTATTGTTGCTTATGATTTACATCTAGGTGAATACCCATGAGGGTGGTAGGAATGGTGATCAAAATGATGAAGGAGGAAGTATGTGAGCTTCTACAAATACCAGTTGACCAAGTGGCATCAAGTAGGTTGATAACCACCATTCAGGTATGCATTTATTACTTCCATGTTGAAGGGGATTGAGATAAGTATTCCTTCAGTTAATTTAAATATTTAAATTGATATGTAATGTCCAAAGGCCTAGATTATATAAATGTTGTTGATGCTAGAATGAATTTAGATAAAATGTTAGTTGCATATTATGTTATGATTGGTTATGGGATCATAACTGGGTTAATTCAGGAGACATACTCCTTCTATAATAATCAATATCCATGGAGCTAGTCATGTGTGAGACCATAATATGGTTGGATATGGAAGGGATATAGCGCTATGTGAGTGTTCAATGGTATCTATTGTATATCTGATGTTTGGACTGCAACCTCTTTGTTGACACTGAAGAGCACCTAAAAATTATATTTTTGGTGTTGTGTTTGGGTTGAAAAGGAAGGTATCCTACTAGTCAGGAACGCAGTAGGAAGTGTGTGGATGATGTGTTGAGGCATTGGCCAAACCTTCCAACTCATAGTGGTGGGATGCATGACATAGTTATGTGGTATTTTGTAGACAATGCATGGATTTATTGTATAGTTGTGGCCATGAGTATTGGAACATCGATTGTTATTTTATTTAGTAAGTAATTGTTGCATTATGAAAAGTCTGTGGTGTTGAAAATACGCAATGATGGATAGATTCATTATATTTAATATGAATACTAGTTGAAGGTGATTGTATTATTGTTTGTTACAATTCCAAGATCAGTTTTTGGAACTATTAAAAAGGTTACAAGTGGTATTCTAAGAACTATTGAATGCATTTTGGTGAATGCATGTATATAGTATATAAAATAGAAATGATTATACTAACAACTGAAATGATGCAAGTATTGCTAACTCATGAAGTTGAAAACACTTCAGGAACTGTTAGATATTACAACAAGAAAGTTGCAGGTTAAATAAACTACATAATGATAAATTACAGAAAAGCTTTGTTGAGGGGACAAAGTGATAAAAATATTTCTGGATAGAAGAAATAAAATATTGGTTGATAATACATGTGTATGTAATGATGAGTTCATTCCAATTGATAGTTGGATTAATAGAAGTGATTGAATTGTAGTTGAAAACAATTCTAAGATCACTTGTTACCATATATATATATATATATATATATATATATATATATATATATATATATATATATATATATATATATAGCTTGTACATGAGATATTGACAATTTGTTTGGCTGAGGAATGTTGAAATTGCAGGAAGAAAGGGTCTTGGATATGGTAGTGTTGTAATCCCATAAAGAAGACCAATGCCTATTGCTGCAAGAGACAAATTATTATGAGCATAAGCTCATGTCTGGAAATTTTATTTTTCCTATACAAAATAATTTTGGGAATTATAATTTAATAAATTACTAAGAAATTGTTTTGGATGAATGTAAATCAAGAAAATTGCAGGTAGGATGGTCTTGAATATGGCAGGGATGTAAGCCCATAAGGAATACCAATGTCTACAGTTGCAGAGCCAAACATTATGAGAATAAATCTCATGCTTGGGAAAAAAAACATTATTGTATAAAACAGATTGACATTTATGATTGAAAATGATTATAGTGATATCTCATGATGACTGTATATGTATAATAAAAATGAGATGTTGGATATGCAATATGGAAAGTATGGAAAGGGCTATTGTTGTGACATGAGAACCCCGTGTCCCTATAAATATTCATGTGCAAGAATGCCTTGGCTAGGCAAGATGGATCGCCTGAGGGACTGTATAGCAGAGAAGGGAATGCTTGAGCCTGGTCCTGGAAGGAAAACAATGAATGTTGAGGATCTAGAAAAGTACCAGACTATGAGGAAGAGAAGAAGGTGATGTTGGAGAAACTGAACGACAAAGGCATGGAATGAAGAAATTCCAATGGACTTGTTGAGGTTGGAGTTCTAGAAGCCGCAACTTTGAAACTTCCTGGTTGAGTGCACTGGATACCTGGAGATAAGTGGAACAACCTGAAGGACTACATGGAAGAGAAAGGGGTTAATTTCTTTGGGTTGTGTAGGGATGGGAGGGAAGGAGAGCTTGATGGTTGGAACTGCTCCCAAAAATATAAATTATGAATATCATTATACATGTTTTGGGTCGGAATGCCCATTGATACATGTTTAATTTTAGGCTAGAGTGATTATGTATATAAGATTGGGTTGGATTTCCTATGTGGATTGAGGCCAGAGGGCCTGGATTTTTAATGTTAATAACATTGGAATGGTGTTGTGCACTGAGAAAAGTGCCAAAATAAGGGGAGGGGGATGTAACATCTCGTTTTTAACCCTTATGAACTAGAATGTATTTTGTAATTGTGACTTAAGTTGGTGAGCCGATAAAGTTGAAAAGGGGCTAGAGTGCCTAGGAAATGTAATATTTCATATACATTAATAAAATACATCGTTGGCTACAAGACGAACAAGGACAAAAGAGATAGGGA
Organism: Picea mariana; assembly: GCA_032191745.1. Taxonomy (NCBI): domain Eukaryota; kingdom Viridiplantae; phylum Streptophyta; class Pinopsida; order Pinales; family Pinaceae; genus Picea; species Picea mariana. The sequence continues at coordinate 69,325 of JASDQU010011563.1, read as the reverse complement.
GCTATGATTCCACGAGAGAGGGGGGCTTGAGGGGCTAAGTTTATTATTTTATTGATTTTATGGAGAAAAGGGGTTACATGAGCTTCTTTGGATGGATTACATGTGTCTCTTGTCTTCATGTAATTTAAACATCCCTTGGGGGTTGTTTTGGGTCTTCTTCATCTTCTTCCCCTTGTTCTTCTTCTTCTTCCTTTTTTTCCTCACTCATTCTGGCTATTTCGTGTTCTCTTGGTATGAGCATGGATATGAATGGTTGTCTGGGTGGCTCTTGGTTAAGTTTTCTCACAGCTGTGAATCCTGAGAGTCTCAGCATGGAGATTCTTTCCCAGAAGCACTAGAGCTCTGGAAGGAGATGGACAACCCGAGGGATTGTGTGGCAGAGAAGGGGGTCCATTCTCTTGGGTTGTGCAGGCTGGGTAGGAGAGGGTTGGTGTACTTTGGATTTTTGTGAGTGTTGGAAGGCGTGTGATGGCTTGAGTGTTTAAAATCATGTTAGTTATGAGATTGATGGTAGGTCATATAGAACTATCCACAATTGAGAATCCTTGGAGCTTCAAGTAGGGATATTTCCTGTCCAATAGCATTGGAGCCCTGGAGAGAATTGGGACAGCCTGAGGGACTGCATGGAAGAGAAAAGTGTTCATTTATTTGGGTTGTGTAGGCTGAGGGGGAAAAGAGAGATGGAAATTTGTATTTTTTGTGTGGTTGGGAAACTTGAGAGATAGTTAGCCAACTGTTGTGTGTTTAGACTTGGCCTAGGACCCATCCTTGTGGATTCATAGCCCTGGCTTGGGGGTGACCTGTTGTTGAGAGTAAAATAACAACAATGTTTATGGTTGGGAGGAACATCCTTAGTCTGCAACCAATTGGTGAATGTTTACTTGAAATATAAGTGCTCTTTGTGTTTTCTATCTAATGTATATTCCCTTGTGTATTTAATTATCTTTGAGATATGTATTTAATGTGTCTTTCTATTGGTTATTTTTTGTGCATGTTTACTTCCTTATGTTGTAGCATGGATCTTGTCTTATGCATGTGATTTTCATGCCTCTAACATTAATGAGAAGTATTTTTTTTTCAAGATAAGTTCAGAGAACTGAGTCATGGGGACTGCAGCGTGCCCTGCTTGTTGGTGGTTGGGTGTGTTGCAGCCTGTTTAAGTAGTGTATCTTGGCTTGTGGGTGGTTGGGTATGTGTTGGTGCGTAAATATGTTCAATGTATATCTCACACTCATTTAAATGTCAATCCAGGATTCGTAATCGAAAGAGTCATTACACTATATGTGTCGAGAACAAGTAACCTACCTAAGTCTGTTGCATATAGGAAATAATTAATAACATAAAAATCATGTTTCTAAGATTTCTAAATACTTCAAAGTATTCTCTAAACCTAGAAGAGAAAACTGATAATGAAACTTAAACAAACAGTCAATCAAAGAGATCTTGTCCTAGAGAAACAAGTCTGATCATTTTAGGCGCTTGAATTGAAAAGATGAACTTTAAGAAGCTTGTCTCCTGTAGCAATTAAAACAATCAATTCCAACCATTGTTGAAACAAAAGCCAACTTCAACCTCATGTAATTCAATCAAACTAGCACGGGGGAAGTTCAGTATAACTGAAATGCTTTATTATAGATCATGAAGATGAAATATAAAGTCTCCTGGTCCCTTGTGATACTAGGTCTACTACAGTCATAAACTCAAGATATAAATCCCACAATTCAAATTATGAAATAGCTACCTTCAACATCTGAGAATGAAATGTCTATTCGATCTAACACTTTCTTATTCACACCAATCCAAAATTATTAACTCAATGCTCAATTTTGAAAATGAAGTAAAGACCAATCATACACACTGTTGTAAACTATCCACACAAATACACAGAACATATAAAAGGAGGTTTACCTTAGTTAGGGCGGTGGGCCCTTGCCAAACCAACAAGGAACCTCTTAAGGAAGTAACAGACTAAAAATTTTCACTCACATACAAGAATTGACATAAAATATCTTTTGTATTAATTCAGCTGGTAAATTGGATCAACAGTCTTTTACTTCATACATGACAATGATAAGTATTGTCTAGTTCTTACAATATACTTTTTTTACATTTTCTGTTATCCCCTTTCTATCATCTATACAACATTCCTTATGTAAGGTAAGTTGATACTATCAATATCTATGGATAAACATTAAATAGTTTGAGAGATTTCACATTTAAGATTTACATCGAATTTTTAGGAATCGACTCCATCGTCATGACACGAAGTGCATGAACGATGGAGTCTCTTGCAACTGGAAAACTGACTCGGGCACTTCTATCCAACTGTCTTCTCGAAATCTTCACCATTATTCTAGTCCAACTGGCACATTCTAGAAACAGAGGTTCTAGTACTGGATTGCACATAGTCGCGAGTCTAGTACCGGAATAGAGCAAAGCAGGTAGTACCGGAATAGCACACGTCTTGGTACCGGAATGGATTTGGTACCAGATTAAAACTGTATTGGGTACCAGAATGGATTTGGTATCGGATTACACGGTGTCTGGTAGTGCCAGATAAACTGCTTATAAATCAAACCATTAGGACTATACAAAATAAAACACTTTCAATTGAATTAATTTAAGAAAGTTAAACAAACATGCTTTAAATCATCAATTACCTCTTGTGGACATGACATAGCTATTAGGCATGTGTTTTGGGAGGGAGTAGTCCAATATAGGTTTATAACAGAGGCAAAAAGGCTTAGATATAGGGTAATATAGGGAATTATCTATGTTAAAATAGAGACTCAACATTTCCCCTATGCTGAAGATGTTGCATGTCCTCATGCAACATTATCAAAAATTGATACCCAAAAACTTGCTGCACAATTGGACTCTCCTTGTCAGTCCTCAGATTGCAAGATGTTAACACCAGAAGCTTCACTCTTCAATTCTTTCTTGATCACCCTAGTATAATGGATCAATTACAAGACCTTGTTAAGTTTGGTAGAGAACTCTACATGCTACTCTTTCAATTATACATTCTCTGCCTTGATATGCCTGTCCAGTATTTTGTATTCTTCAACTTCTTGCTTCAATTTCTCAATTTCTATTAATAATGTTTGTTCATTCAGGTACTTTTCTGGGCTTGGTGTGAGTACTTTCTTGGCCACCATCTCTCGAGCCTCTTTTTCTTTCCTCAGACTCCTCAAATCCTTTATTATCATCTTTCGTCTACTCAGGGACTTGCTCTAAAATTATTTAAAGCATGAATCATACAATAGAGCCCAATATCCCTTTTTGAATAACTTCTTGTTGATGACTTGGTCATGCCACTTGGTTCTTTGTTGTTGAATCACTGTGGTTTGATAAATAGCGTCCAAACGCTTCTCATCCAACTCATTTAGTTGTTGCAGTCTGGACTTCTGTACCATAGTCAAGTCAAGATTGACTGCTGATGTAGTTCTTAAGGTTTTGATTTCGAACTCAATGGGGAAAACATGGCTCTTCCCATATACCAGTTCATAAGGAGAAAAACTAGTTGTGTTTCTCCAAGTGGTTCGATAAGCCCATAGAGATTCATGCAATCTGTCAGACCAATCCCGACGATGTTCCCTCACTGTCTTAGTAAGAATAGATTCTATGACTTTGTTTGTACTTTCCACCTACCCATTACCTTAGGGATGGTATGGAGAAGTTGTCCTATGTAAAACATGATATTTACTGAGTAGGGCTTCAAACTTATGTGATGTGAAAGGTGGTCCTCCATCAGTTAATAACTCTCTGGGAACTCCAAACTTGACAAATATATCTTCAAACAAGAATTCTAAGACAACTTCTTCAGGGGCCCGGATGAGTGTTTTTTCCTCTACCCACTTGGTCATGTAATCTGTGCAGACCATTATATAGACTTTCTGATTAGAAGGTGGGTTAATGGGCCCTAAAAATTCCATGGCCCATCTCTCAAAAGGCTCTAAAACCACTTGAGGCTAGAGAGGCATCTCATCTCTATGATTTGGTTGACCCATTCGCTGGCAACTGTCACAGGCTTGAACATACTTCCTAACATCTTGAAATATTGTGGGCAAAAAATAACCAATCCTCAAAATTTTATGCCCAGTCCTTTTATCAGCAAAATGAACCCCACAAGGGCCATCATGGAAAGATTTAAGCAGATCATAAACTTCATAATCTCTCACACATCTCTTGATTTCTTGATCCAGGCCTATGTAGAAAAGATATCCCCCTATCCAACTATACCGAGCACTCTTCTAAATAATCTTCCTTCTTTCTCGGGGAGATAGATGTGGAGGTACTTTCCCTACAACCAAATAACTAGAAATGTTTGCATACCAAGGTGAGTGATCAGATACTGCAAACAAATGTTCATCTGGAAAGGAATCATCTACAAGTGAATTATCATCATTTATATTCAATCTTGAGAGAAAATCAGCAACCACATTTTCTTTTCCTAGTCTATCTACTATAGTTATGTCAAATTCTTGTATTAATAACAACCATCTTGTTACTCGGGCGTTAGTAATAGGTTTATTCATCAAATATTTAATTGTTGAATGATCAATATGAATAAAAGTAGAATAACCAGTGAGATAATGCCTAAATTTATTGATAGCATAAACTACTGCCAAGAATTATTTTTTTATGACTGTATAGTTTAACTCAGCAGGAGCCATGTTATTGCTGATATAGTAGATAGCATAGGGATCTTTGTCCTCTTGTTTCCCTAGAACTGCACCAATTGCAGTATCTGAGGCATCTGAATAAATGTGAAATGGAAGAGCCCAATTCGGCCCTCTCAAAATGGGATTTGTGGACAATTTCTGTTTCAGATCTGCAAAAGAGAATTCACATTTGTCAGTCCAAATAAATTCAACATATTTTGTCAATAGAAAAAATAAGGGAGAGGCAAGTTTGGAATTTTTTTTAATGAATCTCTTGTAATATCTAGCATGCCCTAAAAAGATTCTTACCTCTTTCGGATTTTATGGAGTTGGAATGTCCAAAATTACTTGTATTTTGGCTAGGTCTACCTGAATTCCCATGTAAGAAATGAAGTGTCCCAACACCACACCTTCGCTCATCATCATATGACACTTTTATGTACTTAGAGAAATATGAGACTGTATGCATATTTTGAGTATTTTTCCATATTAGCTAAAGCTTCATCGAAATCAATACCATATGGTGTAAAGTCATCCATGAATATTTCCATACAGTCATTCACCATATCAGATAAAATATCAATTACAACTCTCTGGAAAGCGGCTGGTGCATTACACAAGCCAAATGGTAGAACCTGGTAGGAAAATGTACCCCAAGGGCTGGTAAAGGTGGTCTTATCTTGATCCTGTGGAGCAATTGTTATCTGGTTATAGCCACTAAATCCATCTAGGAAAGAGAAACTTTTTCCCAGATAGGTTATCTAGAACCTGATCAATAAATGGCAGAGGGAAATGATCCTTATGCGTGACCTTATTCAAGGCTCTATAGTCCACACACACTCTCCATTTACCATTCTTTTTAGGCATAATAACCAAGGGTGAAACCCACTCGCTGTCTGATATAGGGTAGATGAATCCTGCATTAAGAAGTTTTTGGAGTTCTTCTTTAACGATCTCTTTAATATTAGGGTTCATTCTCCTTTGGCATTGGAAAATGGGTTGACATTATTCCTTAATGTATATATGGTGGGTGCATAGTTCAGAGGAAATTCCTTTCATATCCATGTAATCCCAGGAAAATGCCTCTTTGTGTTCAATCAATAACTTCATCAAATGTTCAGTTTCAGTAGAAGATAAATCAAGATTGATGTTCAGGGTTTTTCTAGGTTTGATTTCTACAACGATGCTCTTAGAAACGATTTTAGGAAATAATTCATTTGTTTCAGTGTCTACCATTATAGTTGAATTGAATTGATTTACAATAGTTTCAGAGAACATCTCTGCACTGACTCCTTCCTGGGTAGTAGGTTCAAAGATTCTACTCAATCGGTGATACGTGTTTGGTGTAACAGTAGAGGGGTCACTGATAAAGATATTGATGATCTCATCCTCTGTCTCATTTTTGAAACTCAAGGATTTTCCTACGGTTAGCATAGGTAGAGTGCTTTCATCCTCAATGTCCATCCATAAAGAATTTATGGGTTCCACACTGGGTGTAGCATGAGGATAAAGGGTAAGTTTCTTGGTATCATAACCATCAGAGATGGTCATTGAACTAGATCTACAACCAATGAAAGCATCGGTTGTAGATAACCATGGTCTTCTTAGAATTAGAGGATGACCCCCCAAATGGGTTTTAGGTTGCAATATGAAAAAATCAGCAGGATACTCCCATGAATCAACTGAAAGAACTATATCATCGATTACTCCTTCTGGTTTGATAGTGGAATGATCAGCTAATTCTAAAAAATTAGGAGTAGGTCAGACTTGCGTTCTGAGTTGCAGTAATTGTGTCGTCTCTATTGGCATAATGTTAATTGTTTCTCCTAAATAAACTAACACATTGGGAATAAATGTCTGTCCATCTTTGATAGTGACTATAGGGTTTCCTGGGTCGCCATATTTAATAGGTGGGGTTTTGCCTAACATCAATCCAAACAATTCTCCCACTACGTGTGCTATGAGGGGATCCCTAGGTTTCCTTCTAGGCTTTTTGATACAGAGGTCTCTCACAGCCTTCACATAAATAGGGACATCTCTAATCGCTTGCAATAGTGGAATGTTAACATACATATTTTTCAATTCTCCTAGGATATTGAAGAATGGTAATTCCACAGTTTTGGTAATTTCCAATATTTCAGGGAATGGGGGGGGGGGGTTGCTAATTATATGATATGTTCGTCAATTTCCTATGTATCAACAGATGGTTTTTCCCCTGATTCCTTGTTTGATTCTGAATATGGAGCATATTCAATTATTGGCTCGACTATTCTCCCTTATCTTAATTTTATCTCATCAAAAGGCATAGGGGTAATAGACAGAGCTAGCCCATTTTGTATATCAATATTATGAATGGCATTATTATTTAGATTTGGGGTAKCTTGCMCAGGCATATAAGGCTGTAAGGGAGGATTGTTTTGTGGGGAATTGGGAGGTTATTGCAGTTGTTTCTACTGGTACTCGGGTTGGAACTATTGTTGATAGGGGTTATGTTGGTGAGGGTTTTGATAAGTAATTTGTTGTTGAGGGCCTCTCCAATATGGGTTCCATTACCCAAGATGATTATGTTGTTGGGGCATAGGTACCCATGCATTGGGATCCTGATAAGGGGGAGAATTCATCTGGCCATATTGAATCTAATTGTTCACATTATTCCAATGATTAAGTGTTGCAGGAGAGAATTGAGGGTTTATACCTTGACCTCGTGGTTGCCATTGTCTTCTGTGTTATTAGATAGGAAGCCTCTACTTCCTCATTAATCTCCTTCATTGATGCTTTTACACCTGGTAGGGGAGGAAATTTGTCAGTGGCATGATCTAATTCACAAATAAGACATACCTAGACCCTATTCAGTGGGCAGTCCCTTGGTGGATGTTTGTCTCTGCATTTTGGACAGAAAATGGACAATGCCTGATCTGATTTTGCTTGTTTCTATTTGATCTATAGAGTATCAATTTTTGAAGCAAAAGAGTTAATCATTTATGTTTTGAAATCTTCTAACAGATTACCTATTTCTTCTCTTGTTGCCCATCCATTGGATGATTTTTGTACCCTTGAAAAAGTGGCATCCCTAGTAGCTGACTTATTCCTTGTAGATCCTCGAGAGCATCTCTTACAAAGATTTACAATGTATTCATAGGATTCCTTAGATATATCTCCCTATCCAATCATATTCAACATATCTAATCATCTCTACCTCCTTTTAGAAAAATAGTTTTGAGAGTGTCCTTACTCACATCCGAATGTGTAGATTATACTGGAGTCGCTCCACAAAATATTCAAGGGTCTTGTCCTCTTTCTGAGACATCTTAAACAGTTCCTCTCTCCATTCCCTCATTCAGCAGTAGTCTTGGTATTTGTTCAGAAAAAGATGCCTCATTTGTCCCCGTGTTTAAATATTCTCTCCTCCAAGACTCATGAACCATCTTAACGCGTTACCCTTCAATGTAGCTGGAAACAATTTAAGCTTTTGCACAGTGTTAGTGTAGTCATAGATTCTACACTGAATATCAAATTCAAACAAAAACTCATCTGGATCCTGAGTAGATAATCCATGGAAATTTGGCAAGACTGAGAGAGGTAAGTTCTTCATAGGATCCATCCCCCATGTGGGAATATCAGAAATAGGAAAGACCAAGATAGAGATAGTATTTTCATCATTTTCATGATCTTCATTGTTTGATGGATTCTCACAGTGGAACTCTTCTTCATTATCTCCTTGATTTTCCATATGTGCTCTTTCTCTCCACTCAATACGGAAAGCGTCCCACTCCTCTTTAGTGACCATCTAACCGTTGATCTGATAAACAACTTCTTCTAGCTTTTCCCTGTTCTGAGCTACACTTTATTGATCTTCAATATTCTCTAGTGTTGTGTGTTGATTTGTTGGTGACAAATCTTCAGCTTCAGCCCCTGATGAAAACGATGTTTCAAAATGGGGTAGTTCTGATGTTTGAGGAATATGTCTTTTTGGAGGATTTGAAGGGCGAAAGATATATCCTGAAGAAGAATCTGCTTTGGCTATAATATCATCAACAAAGGTTGGCCTTCCCAGTAAAGGATTCCTTCCACCATGTCCTCTGGTATTTGTAGGGTTAGTATTTCTGGGGATACGTCCTCTTGTTCATCGATTCATGTAGACTACTCATTCGTAAGAAAATAAAACTAATGTGCTTACAAGAATCTATAATTATCTTCCCCGGCAATGGCGCCAAAATGTTGGGCACTTTAATTGTCTAAATAAATAGATAATTAAGGTGTTCAATATGAATTGTCAAACCCAGGGAAGTTTTGTTATTGCAAGATAATTGTGCACAGTCTATGCTATATTATGAAAGAAAATGCTTATCAATTACAGTAAGGAAAATTAACACTAAAAGAAACAGAGTTGAAAAGTTGAACACTAACACAAGTTGTTGACACAGTTGGAGTTCTACAGAATTGAAATCACACTTGCATAATTGAAATCTAATTTGATGAGTGTATAAGAATCCCGGATTATCTAATCTATTCTAATTTTATATTTTACTCTTGCAGAAAGAAGTTCTATGCTAATTGTTGAAAGGAAGTATACTTAATTGCAGAAAGGGAATTCACACTTTTATTTTCTTTTGCTTGAAAACATAGATTTAATCTAATTCAAAAAAGGGAAAGCAATTCTCCAGCAGTATTCAACAATTGACTCTAACTCTCATCAGACACACTGATGCGCATTTAACAGAAAGGGATTGAACTGTAACAACAATTGTATTCTAGAAATGCTAAATAGATAAATCATCCAAATCAAAGTAGTTAATCTAAAACTCAAAACAGAGGGGAGTCTGTGAGGAAGGTGGGCCCTTTCCTTCTCACTGAATCCACTCGAAAAGACTACAGTAGGTTGGAGAAACTCAAATCACTTTCTTTATTAAATCGATAAAATTTTCAGATACAAAAATGATTCACTTTACTCTTTGTTCCACAGTTAATCTTTTTTTCAGCCCCCAAATGATTACAAAAGATTTGTTATTTAAAGACAGATACATTCAGTTAAAACGGACTTAGAACAACATTGAGAATTAGAGATTCTCAAGATGCTCGTATGATATAAAAGATCTTTCATCTTCACAAAATCTGGAAATAATCTTGATCACCAGCGTGAGCCAAAATGTGTAATAGCCTTGAGGGTCTGTCTTCAAAACGTGCAACAGCCTTGAGGATATGGATTTAAATGATATACCAGCTTCTGGTATTGGTGGGAGTTTGTTTCAGCAGGTGTAATAGCTTCCAAAAAGGGTGTGTTATTGTTGTAGTCATGTAACAACATGTAGAACAGGCACACAGTTGTAACAACTGGTGTAACAACAGTGATCTTTCTTCAAGACTTGGTTGTTTTTCTTTAATCTACACATTTTGATCATTAGTTGAGCATTCATGGGTAAAATATGAGAAATGCTACCAATCAAATGTGTTAAGTAAATAAGAATACAAAAGCAAGATCAATGATTCATACCTTGGGGAAAAGATCTTAGCAAACAGTATACTAGGCATTTTAGCATAGAAATGATAAGGTTGAATGAGAAAAAGGTATAGTGAAAAAGGGACATTTATGGGTCCTAACGACACCGTTAATTGCAATCTTTCAGGACAAAGCTTTTTGAAGGAGCGTATTATGATATGACTCCAAGGGGGGAATATATGGGGTTAAATGTATATGCAATGGGGTAAATGTACATGTAATAGTGGTTGGCCTAATAAAGGCACCACATGTGTAATGAGTGAATAAGTATATATAGAGATCGTGTAGTCATTATTGAGGAACATGTGATTTGGATGTATAAATTTATTGGGGTATTTGATGGAGGTTCTCATATTCATTAAAAATATTTGTTTAACGCATCTCTCTTATCTATCTTGGATTTTTTCTCCATGCTCACATTTGGTGTACATGGTGTGTTCTCTAGTTTAATTTTCTATATTAAGTATTTTTTACATAACATTTGTTGAGCCCTCAACAACACCCCAATTTTTACATAAAATTTTGGGACCCACTTTTCTTTGATAAGATTGATTGTTATTCTTTTTGAAGGAATCCTTTGATTTACGGGTTTCCTATGAATTAGTGTTTTTTTTCCTCATTAGGTTTAAATATTTTTATGTACCTTACTAATTTCATCATTGGTATTTCATTACCAAAATGTACGAACTGATGAGCTGATTTATTTTTGGGGCTTGATAAACAAGTTATGCCTATCCTTTTATTTTGTATATTTCCCCTTGGTCTCAAAATTATACAAGATCTATGGATCAATTCACCTAGCATGAAATCTTTCTATAATTTACTGGTTTTTGAAGTAGTCATGATTTCTTGATTGCACCTATCTTTCTTGCCACGATCATCCTTCTTGATTTCAAAGTTGAATTGATCTCACAATTGGGATATTCTTCAAGTCATTTTGATATGTTCACTCATTGATTCCTATTTTGGTCCAAGGTATTCATGAGGTCATGTTGATCAATTTTCATGTATCATTCTTATATTCTAAGTTTTACTATGTATATAACCCTCCCTAATTTTCCATTTCATAGTCCACCCATCCCTATAAGTTTCATTGTTCAATAGTGTGTTGAAAAAATCCTCATATGAATTCACATTTAATCATTTTATTTTCTCTTACCAGTTCTCTCCATACTTAGTTAATCCTACATACTATGTGTTCACGATATACCTAATCGCTCTCATAATTATGCATGGGGTGATGTTTTATATTCGTTTTTAACTTTATCTGCATTACTTATATCTTCTCCGCTCAATCATATCACTCTATACTTATTCATTTTTCTATAGTCTCTTGTGTGGAGTATCTTGCGTGTCCTTACCCCACACAATACTTACCCCCACACAAACCATGTCTCTGCACAACTCTACCCCTGCACATCCCATATCCCCACACAAATCTACCTCCTCGCAACTTAACCTTTGTAAGATGCATCTCTCTCTACCTCCTATTCCATACTTAGTAAAATTCTTGTTATACCACCATGTACCATTCAAATTTTTCAAGTTTACGTATGATTCATTGATGAGTTCCTAATTCACAAGCAAATGTGGATTAATTATCTCGTTTTTCAATACAACACCTTGCTTTTCGAAAACAACTTCCATGTATCGTTTACGGGTATCCCGAAGGAAATTATATGTGATGAAGAGATGTTGTATTAAGTATTATTTATGAACTTAGCTTTTAACAACTTTAAATCCATAATCCACAAGTAATATATGTCACATATATCAAAGTGTATTGGAAAGAGTAGAGAATATGGAAAATAGAAGAAGGGGGGAGCCTTTATGTGGATACATTATCAACTCTCTTGCATGACAGAATAAGGATTTGCATTGGTCAACTTCATATCATTGGTACTCAAGTCTCACTCCAGAGCAGAAACTAGCTAGAAATATTTGGACGATCGTCCTAGTAAAGGTTGGTTGCACACCAGAATTTTTTGACTTCAAGGATCTAGTGTCCTAGTGTGCACATAGATCCAAATCAAAGAGCAGGATGACTTGATTTCTTGTTGAAGGAAAGAACCTAGTTCTTTTTACCCCAAAAGTATTCAAAATAATGCTTAGACTTCCCACCGCCAACAAGATTCTCAAGTTTCCATAATTTGAATCCTTTCTAGATGCACAGGGTGGCGGTGTAAACTTATTGAAGGATTTCATGGCACCATCTACACCCATGCCAACTGATATTTCTCTTATTGATATATCCCTATTGTCTGAACCATATCGATATTTTTCCTGGTTGTTTGCACGGTTGATTGGTTGAGATTCCATGTTTCATATATCGAGGTATGTTTTATATGTCTTTTATTTCTCAATTATAAAGGAAGCAATGTTTGATTGGGCTAAAATAATATCAAACAAGATTTCACATCAACTTGTCAATTATGTGAAGACACAGATATTTTCATGACTACTTATTTGGTACTAGCTATGCCATACTATAATGTGTTTGAAGGATTACCCACAAGGGGTAATATTGATGTTGAAAATGATCCTCTTCAATTTTGGTACTATGTATTATGGAAACACAGGGCACCATTTCAATTCTTCCTTGTTCAAGATATATTTTTTTAAAAGTTTAGACGTATTCTAATTGGAACACCACTAGCAAGAATCACATGGTAAGTTGAGGATTTCCTTAATGGGAAAGGAATTTGTGTTTATGAGGAAGACTCTACCTATATCAATTTGTATGGATTTAAGGGGAGACCTCTTCTTTTTCCTACTTTTGTATTTGATCAGTACTTTGTTGTTGAGGTTTGCAAACAATATTGAGCATCATCTTTTTTCTTCAAGAAAAAGAGGAAAGGACAATTTGTTTCGATGCCCTTCGATGGAGTTTACATAATAATTAGAAACTTATCTGATTTGACAGAATTCTCATAAATGTTGAATGTACTCCACTTGAAGGAAGATGAACCTTTCAAGGGTTTTGATCTTGAAGGATTATTTTCCTCTCATTTATTGTCAATGTGGTACATCAATCTTTTCACAGGGATTTAAGAAGGAATCAATGATAATGATCCAAATACCACCAAAAATAAAGAGAAATAGATATGTAATTAAGGATTAGTCATAGAACTCATCTCAAATACTAAGGATGAAAGGACGAGACTCAAAAAAGAATAGAGAAAGATAAAACAAAGAGACAAAAGTGGAACTAATGCTCAATCTTCTACTATCCCCCTTTCACATAGGAGTTCCTCCTATGATCAAAATATTCAAGAACCTAACATGAGTAAAGGAGAGGATTATGTGCCAAACATGAAGTTATCCCTGAATCACTTGTGCATTCCACACTTCAAACTTCACGAAAAATCTAGGAGATCTTGTAGAAGATGGGGTGGATTATGAACAATTTGGATCTTACTCGCTTCTCTGATTTTGTGGGATCATCCTAATCTCCTCACTCATATCTCTTTCACACTATATAAAGAGGGACCTCTCATGGAAAAGGTTAAGCATGAAAAGGATAAGAGAATAGGCTAGGAATTGTATGGATAATTCTACATTAGATTATGCTTGAGAGCCTCATTTCATTTCATCAAGTTATTGTGGATCTTCTTCATTCAAGGTTGGAGTAAAGGTGTGTGTGTTGGAGTAGGGGAACTTATGAAATCAAGGCTTTTAGTTGTAATCTCCACTTTCATTTAAATATGATACAACAATATGTTTCTTTCCCATAAAACTATTCTTGTTTTATTGTATGATTCCTTGATCACATGCATAAGTTATTGTTGAGTACATTGTGTTGCTTTCACTTAGGTTGGTTTGTGTTCCCTTGCAGATTCAATATCATGAGAGCATTGAAGTGGAGCTAGGATGGAAATGGAAAGAGGAAGTGACATTTAAAAGGTATGTTGTCTATATCTTGTTAATTAGTAAACTCAATGATTAGAACTTTGGGAAAGTTTCATGTTTTGTTATATTTTGTCCTAGTTTCCAGTGGGATCTAGGGAGATCTGTTTATGTCTGCATTTACTGATTAATCCTATGACACAAGGAAACTCGGGGATCCATTTGTTGTTCTAATTGGTCTATAGTCTTTATGTATTTCCATAAATTTCTTAAGTATTTTTTGTTGTTTTTGGTGTTCTTTTTGGAAGTTTTAGTTTCTTTTTGTCTCTTATTGATTGTTGTGAGAGTTCCTTTTGTTTGTGTGATTCTTGCTTCCCATTGATTAAAGCTGTAATAATTAAATAGTTTTATCATTGGCATTAGAATCATTAAACCAAATCAATTCATATTCATATTCAAACGAAAGGATACTTTTTACGATTGGTTTTTAGATTCCAGAAATATTTTCTTTATGATTTAGCTCTGAAATGGATTCTTGTTGAAAACAAATCACATGAAAATTTTGCATTCTTGTGTTTGGTAGTGAAAGAAAGAAAACTCTTCTCCTTCCTGTAAAAAGAAGTTCATCGAAAGGAATAGTTACTTATCATTCTTTTACTTCTTTTGGATTCAAGTTGTAACATCATTAGTTTCACTCTCATTCACCTTGGTGTAAAGAACAACCACTAAAATTAACGCTAATTAAAAATCAATCTAGAAATTTTTTCTTTTTAGATTCTTTCACCAATAGTAGACTAGGATTGGTGCTTTGGATTAGGATGTGAGTATAACTATCCAAATCATTCAAGACAAATTTAGCATCTTCCAATAGGGAGAGTAAATCAAATTTTTGTATAAGCATAGCTGGGATCCCCCTCTCACAAAGGGGTTATGCGCGAGGTTGTGTTTGGGAGAGCAACAAAGATTATCCCTCTGAGTTTCAATTATTCGTAGTACTCAGATCGTATTTTGGGGGTTCTTCTTAAGGTCTAACTATCTTCATTTGGTCTTGGTGCTTCGTGAATTATGAATCCATTCGGGGTCCTATGGAGTTCTACCGGTCCACTTGTCCTCAGTTCTCTTGAAGGATTTAGGACTTGTTATCCTACCCATACTTTAGGAATGGACTATCGATTGTACCCTCCCAGATTCTGACTACGAGTTGGTGTCCTTAGTGTTGTTCCTGAGTTTGTACTTTAAGGCTCTAAAGTATACTGTCAAGGCATATGAAAAGATAGAGGAATTTGAGGACAGAAAAATCAGTGATTAAAGATGAGGGATATAATTGGTTCCTCAACTGTCTCTGTCAAAATTCCCAGTTTTCTTGAATGTTGATATCTCTCTCAATTACTGCCCATGAACATTCTAACTCAACCTGGTTATTTTCTGTTTGTAAGATAGTGTTAAATAGATTTAGAGAAATGCTGGTTTGATCCGAAAGACTGGGTTCGATGTTAGGTTGCCTTGAAACTGGTACTGTCATGAAGGATAAAAGGTAAGGAATATATAATTCAATATTTTCTTTTTTGGGCTTCGTTGTATCTATTTTACAATGTAAAGAGAAAGATTTTAAAACACAAATTAATAGGATGACTAAATTAAAGGTCATTTCTTGTATCTGAGTTAAAATTAAAGGAAAGGGAACATGCATGAAATGAGGGAAAACATAAATCTATTAACAAGGTGAGGCATCAATTTAAGAGGAATCTCACGTTGTAACAGAAGACTATGAAACAAGACAATATTAATGAAGCATATGATATTGAAATTTAAACATTTATAGGTCTTTTATCTGTTGATAATTGATACAGAGGAAAAACTGTAGATGATTTAAATGACAAGAATAATAATTTCCACAATAGAGGTTTCACTAAATTGTAGCCAAGAATTCATCAATTAGACATATAAAAGAAATATGAAAAGACAGAGGAACACATAACTTAGACGTGACAAAATATGGAATCTTCAATCTGCATTTCTATTAATTCATAGCTTCTTCAAAATTACTTTCGTCAAAAAATGTATATCTAGAGAAAGAAAAAATCCCCTTTTTAGTCTCCTCC